>JAHHFK020004555.1:0-38172 GCA_024533555.2 Aedes koreicus
TAGGTAGTTTGACGGACGTGTACTTTTCGATAGTTTATTTCGCCTGATACAGTTCTGGTTTGTGTATAAAAATATATGCAAATTCAGAAACTAAGAGAGCAAAAGGCTATCCAAAGGCTAATGATAAGTGAGGATAATCTAATTTAGGGCATTATTGCAAATGATCGAGTGAGATCGATAAATGTACTTATATATTACAAAGATTAAGTACAGGGTGCGGCAGAAAATAATGCGAAAATGTTCAAACTTGAGTACTGGGTTAATTCATGTAGCTAGTGACTAATTTCTGTCGAATGTGTATTTGTTTATGATAACTTTCAAGTGCTGCATCCAAACATTCTATTTGTTTTATTGCAAATTCGTCAAAATGTTCGCGAAAGAAGTGATCATCAGTTTGTTGCATTCGCCCAGAAGAAGCCGAAAGAGATTGCCAAGGTGGTAGGGTGCCATTTGGCAACGGTTTACCGCATAAAAAAGTCCCTGCATTATGGTCCTAAGCAGGGGACGCCGGAAAGCGGACTTCCGCGCTTTGAACGCACGCCGAACGTGATCAAATCGGTCCGTGCAAAAATTATCGCCCAGTGCGTTCCATAAGAAAACTTGCAATGGGCCTGTTCATAAACCACGTAGACTTATTTTGAAAATCTCAGAACCCCCTCCCCTCGTAGACTTTTCTCCATACATTTTTTTGAAATTTTGTATGGAGCGTAGACTTTTGTCCCTTCTACCACCCCCCCACCTCCCCAAAAAGTTTACGTGGTTTATGAATAGCCCCTAAGGAAGCCAATATTTCGGAGGAAATCCATGCGGAGAATCATCGAAGAAGACCTGCTGCATCTTCCAGAGCCAGAGTGAAACGCCACTTGATTACGGACCAGGTCAAGGAGCTAAGGGTAGCTCGATCCAAGAGATTGCTTTCCTTGTTGAAGAAGGAAAAATGATAATCCTGTTCTCCGACGAAAAGCTTTTCAGCATCGATGCTGTGGCCAACAGCCGCACGGACCGGTTCATTTCACCGCAGAAAATGGAGAACGTTCCGGAAAAGTTCAAATTTCAAACCAAACATCATGATGTTTGGCTTGGTGGCGTCCAACGGTTTGAAAATGCCGCCTGCTGGAGTTAAAATCAATACCGAAGTGTAAAGCTTGCTTCAGATAGAATTGGAACAAAAACAATTGCCTGTATTTCAGTTATTTATTATTGAATTCAAGATCTTTTTTTATACAAATGTAGCGTTTTCTTCATACTTTTAAGAAAAAATACGGATAAAATTATTCGTCACGGTTTCGAAGGAATTCTCGAATTTTTCCTGTAACACGGCTCATTAGGCGGCGCACACCTTCTTCGTCCATCGTTTTAGCTATCTTATTCCACCAGGTCTTCATCTGATTGATGTCTTTGACAACCTTTCCCTTTGCCTTGAGTCTCCTCTTCATGATTGCCCAGTATTTCTCAATAGGGCGGAACTGGGGGCAGTTGGGTGGGTTAAGGTTTTTCGGAACAACCTGGACCCCTTTCTCTGCATACCATTCTTGAACGACTTTGCTGTAATGACAGCTTGCCAAATCTGGCCAAAACATTACGGGATGGTCGTGGGATCGAATGAACGGCAAAATTCGTTTTTGGAGACACTCTTTTTGGTATAGTTCCGACGTCATTGTCTTATTTGTAACGAAAACTTTCGTTTTTTTTTTGCCACAGCTGCAAATGCCCTGCCAAATCATGAATTTTCGTGCAAATTTGTCGGCAAAAACAAATTTAAATTTGGCTGGAACATCCCCCCGAGCCGTTGCCAAGTAAAATTTTTGACCTGGGATTTGCCCGAAGTCAGCCTTGACATAGGTTTCATCGTCCATCAGAAGACACCCGTCGAACTTGGTCAGCACCTGGTCGTATAGCTTCCGAGCACGGATTTTGGCCACACTATTCTGTTTTATGGTCCGATTTGGCTGTTTGCTAGCTCGATACGACTTGATTCCTTCCCGGAGTCGAGTTCTCCTCACGGTACTATGGGCAGCACCGAATTTTCTGGCCAAATCACGGTCCGACAGATTGGGATTCCTCTTAATCGTCTTCAAAATCTTACCACGCAGTTTCCGGTCGACAGTTCCACTCCGACGATTGGCTTGAGGCTTCCGAATCGTCGTCAATGTTTCCTTATACCGTTTGATAACGCGCCATACGGTATTTCTGGGCAATTTCAGCTGTTTAGCTAGCCTAGATGCAGACCACAATGGATTTTCCAAATAACTGTGCACAATTTTTCCCTTCTTTCGGCTTCCATGTTGATTGTTTACAAAGTACAGTCGATTTGCGGAATGTCAAAAATACATACGTGAAGCTGACAAAATTCCCGACACGTGGGCGCCAAGAACTTCCAAATCCGTCCACCAGGAGCGCCACAATATGAGCAAAAGTTTGTTCCAATTCTAAATGAAGCAAGCCTTAGCTCGAGGATGTTATTAATAAAAATGGAGGACACATTGAATAAACTTGTTTAAAGGGACTTTATGAAGATAACTGCACTCGAAAATGTTGATATTATTGCTTAAATTAGTTGAAAATGGGATTTAAAAGAAATTGAACAAATTTTCGCATTATTTTCTGCCGCACCCTGTACTAGGGTTTGCGGTTACAGATGGTTTATATCGATAGACTATAAATTATTTCAAAATAAAGAGTCTTAGGACCGATATAAACCAAAAGTAGGGATGCTGTTGGGGCCATTCACAAGTGTGGCTGGATTGGTGGTTAATTTCAATGGAATGCCATAAATGGAGTACCATTTTAATAACGGAATGGAAGGTTTTGTTACGGCATACAAGCAGAAGAACATTGTTTACCTTTCTAACATATTGGGGACAATTTTGACCTATGGCGCAATTTAAATGTACGCTATCTTTTTTATTTTAAAACCAATCGGGCTTTAATTTTCTGACTTTTAATTTGCTACAAAGGGAAGGAAGTTTTAGCACAGAGAACAGACATTGATGTCAATATACCTTTTCTTGAAAAACGTGTGTAAAAGTTAATATGAGCAGCCGCTTTAAAAAGCAAGTGCAGAGAAAAACAAAAATTTTCAGGTTATGTGCTAGGCTTTTTATGGGTAAACATTAACATGGCAGTTATCACACAACTGCAGCGCCGCCTACCAGGAGCATAACGACATACATTTGAAATGTCGGTTTAAAGTTTTACACAAGTAGCAGACCGAAGATGAACGTCTGTTCTCTGTGGTTTTAGTTTTGCTGTGCTAACAGAAAAGCATATAAAACAATTCCTTACTTTTTTGTTTAGTTATAAGCTATGATTAGAAAATATAAAATTAAAAAAAGTAAGCGTTATACAAACCATAATTTAAATTACCGGCCATTTTTCCATTCGATACAATTTTATTCCTATCAACCTCGAGACCTCGACAAATGAATTGAAAAAAAAAAGGATTACGTAACGAATAAAATTCATTGTTATGTACAGGTAGAGTGTATGGTATTACCACAATGGCTAATCAATAGCAAAGTGTCGTCAAGTTTGACATGTCGAAGCCGAACAAGATCCATAATTAGAAATGTCTTTTCCCATCCACCGCAAAACGACAGTTCTCCATCTCGGTGGTGGATGGTCTTTACGATTGCTAAATATCAATCACACCACAATCATCATCGTCACGCATGGGCTGCGAGGTAGGTACCTATGCTGTGATGGAAAATGTAGGGCAGTGACAACACAAAACAGAATTATCACCAAGATTGTGTTTCGTCATGCCACTGCCTCGAAGGCATCATCATCGGCCAGGCTTCATCCGGTAGTCGTTCTGCTTGGGGTTTTCGTGGAAGGTAGGCACAACCGAGCTATCTCTATCGCTTATCTGGGATCCGTCGTCGGTGGCGGCTGCCGGATTGTACGCTGGCGGCAGCCTTGATGACCGCGCGTGTTGCCGTACCGGAGGACACGTTGTCATCATCCAGTGTACAATACCAGAGTGTGTAGTTCGTGAACCTTCTGCCCTGTGCGGCTTTCGCCAACAGACAACGGCCAACGACCAACGAACGACCCTCATCGCCGTAGTTGTGTAGCACACAGTTGTTAACAATAATTTCCGCAGGCTGTTGTCTGTCCGGTTTCTTGTGCATGACGATAGATACGGGGTACTGCATATCTATCGCACCGAATCACACGAAACATGTGCGGGGCCGGAAGGCAAAGAGCCGCAAGTGTAACATTATCTTTGATGTAGCGACGCGTAATTGACGGATTGTCATTTACTGTACATTTGCCATGCTTCGGTTGTAATTACTTCCAAGACAACATTCTGCTTTGGTTCTCGATGAATGAAATTGTCCCATTCTGTTACGCTCCAGTGACACATATCGATTTATTTTCACCTCACACTGAATCGACCACCCGTTTGAACCTTGCGTTCGTTACATGTAATTCGAAACCCAGTCGCATTTACACAGTCGACATTCGATTCGCGGAAGGTTTTGCGGTTTATCTCATTTCCCCTTTTTACGGCGGTGATGTTCTAAACCGATCGCCGGGTGCTGCTGATAGTTTTTTCTAAGTTTCAGACCCTCGCTCCCCGCCCTCACACCCGTGTCGCAGCCGGCAATATCTGCGGTGGGTCTTTGACGGTGACTTTCTATTTGACATGACAGTTCGGAGTCGTAAAAATAGTCACCCACCGTCAGGGAAGAGCGTCACAAAATGACTGTCTCTGGCCAACCCCATCGCCGCGGCGGTCGTTATGCTATCTCTGCCAACCGAACAGCTATTTGTGCAGCAGACATTAGAAAGAACCGCAGCGACACAAAGAGGAAAAGCATTGATTGGTTTTGCCGGCATCTCTCTCGCTCTTTCTCTTTCTCTCGTGTGGATGCAGCAGTCAGCAGAGTTGATTTTATTTTGAAATGTGTCCCCCTCCGCGCGATGTCGCTTGCCAAAGAGCGATTCCACGAACAAGTGAGAAATTTTTCCATTTTTTTTGTATTTTTTGATTAGCATGAAACCTTGCATACAAGTTTTTGGGGAAGAAAAACGCCGTTTTGCATACTTGGTTCACCATTTTGAATCTAGCCTTACTTATGAGAAGGGCCTATGAAAAATGCACATGATATCTTCAAAAAATTGTATCTCAGAAACGGTTTGTCCGATTGGTTTGATGTCTTCGGTGAAGTTTTAGACAATTGTTGGTGCTATTTGGAAAAAATATGCACGGTAAAAAAAAGTTTGGTTTTTGTGTTTTGAACTAAAATATAGATTTTTCCTTAAAAGTTACATGTCAATAATTTTTTAATTATCCTTATGTTATAGCTGACTGAAAATGCTATCTAGTGCACAGTGGGTTGTTCTGGAGAAAAATAGGTTACAATGAAAAAAAATTTTTTTTTTAAATTACAATTTCAAAAAAGCTATTAAGAAAAGTCAAAAAAGTTTGTCACCCTAATTTTATGAAAGAACATCAAATTTGCAAGCAAAAAGTACTTCAGGTAACATTTTTCTAAGATGCACCGTTTAGAAGATATTACTGATTTAATATTGATTTTTTTGATAACTTAATAAGTTTTTGGCCCTTTTCGGATGTACTCCGTGTTTTTCTAGTTTCAAAAGTATTTTTTTCGGAAAGATTGGAAAATTTTGAGTTAAAATGACACTGACAGCTTAAAGATTCGAGTGAAATTCTCTGCCTTAAAAGTATTTTGAAAAACAAGTTACAAAATCCCACTATCAGGAACAATGATTTCTTCAAGTGATTTTTGGTGCGTTGCGCTGAAAATGTGCATTCAACTTGCATATCGCCTAACAGTTTAATCCATTTAAACTGGATGTGTTTATACTGTGCATATTTTCTCTCTATTGCCGAACATCGCCACAGACATCAAACCGATGAGACAACTCGATTTCGAGATACACCTTTTTGAGAACTGCAAATGCAAGCTCCTCAATTAGCAAGATTCAAAAGAGCGAATTAAGCTTATTTTTCAGGGATGGTGATTGTGCGCAATAAAAAATAACATTATATGTTGGATATCATCAGTTTATTTTTATTCCTGTATTTTTATAAAATTATTGTTTACACAACTTTCTTAACAATATCGAATATTTTGGCATCATTGTCAGGTATGGTCTGAACAGTTGGCAATATCCCCTGATAGTGGGATTTTGTAACTTGTTTTTCAAAATACTTTTAAGGCAGAGAATTTCACTCGAATCTTTAAGCTGTCAGTGTCATTTTAACTCAAAATTTTCCAATCTTTCCGAAAAAAATACTTTTGAAACTAGAAAAATACGGAGTACATCCGAAAAGGGCCAAAACTTATTAAGTTATCAAAAAAATCAATATTAAATCAGTAATATCTTCTAAACGGTGCATCTTAGAAAAATGTTACCTAAGTACTTTTTGCTTGCAAATTTGATGTTCTTTCATAAAATTAGGGTGACAAACTTTTTTGACATTTTTTAATAGCTTTTTTGAAAATTGTAATTTTTTTAAAAAAAATTTTTTTTTCATTGTAACCTATTTTTCTCCAAACAACCCACTGTGCACTAGATAGCATTTTCAGTCAGCTATAACATAAGAATAATTAAAAAATTATTGACATGTAACTTTTAAGGGAAAATCTATATTTTAGTTCAAAACACAAAAACCAAACTTTTTTTTACCGTGCATATTTTTTCCATATAGCACCAACAATTGTCTAAAACTTCGCCCAAGACACCAAACCAATCGGACAAACCGTTTCCGAGATACAATTTTTTGAAGATATCATGTGCATTTTTCATAGGCCCTTCTCATAAGTAAGGCTAGATTCAAAATGGCGAACCAAGTATGCAAAACGGCGTTTTTCTTCCCCAAAAACTTGTATGCAAGGTTTCATGCAAATCAAAAAATATGAAAATTACTCGTTGCTGAAATGATATGGAACCGCTCAAGTCCATGGATCGCTCGCTCGTTTTTCGGTAAGTCTGAAAACAGTATTACGATATTACCAACCAGATTACTGACTTTGCTCAAGTTCTCTTTTATTTTTCTTAAGCTCTTTGAACTTTATCATAGCTTTTTTTAAACATTATGGAGTTCAGCTGGCAATGGTGGAATTCTGAACACTGAAGTTCTTTGAACTAAACTGATATTTTGAGAAATATGTAAGTTCAACTTTGCAACAACTCTACGAAGTTTGAAGAATTTCTGCGAACTATATTATGAAGTTCTTTGATTATTGATGAAGTTTTGTGAATATGGCTAAAGTGTTACGATCATTATGGGTAAGTTGAAAAGGAAGGGTGAACTTCTAGCGGAAGTAATCCATCCCTATGATTTTTTTTTTCACTATACTAGATACGTTAACACATATTGTCACAGCTATGACATGTTGTTAAAACAAGCCTTACGTGCTTTCATAGCTTTGTTTATTTATATATTTACATATATATTTATTTATATGTTTTACACGTTGCTTGAGTCTTCATCAAAAAGTTGTATTTCCCATACATTGAATTTTGTGCACTTTGGAAGCATATGAAAGCTAGCAAGAAAGATGCTATATAAAATCCCAGTTACAAATATGATTTTTCCAAGGTATTTGAAGCATTTCAACTAGCACCACAAGTTTACACACCTTGGGGTAAATTGAAGTAAGTACACAAGAGGAAGAGTGACACAAGTTTTGCCAAGCTGAAAAATCCCAAACATCTCACACCTTACGCAATCAAATAAAAAGTCTAAAAAAGGCTTGTGAAACCTATGCGACCTTTTAGAAATTGCGCGAGCTTGGGTGCGGGATATTAGGGATTTTTCAACTCGGCAAAACGTGTATCATTTCTTCTGCTGAGATATTACTTCCAGTACATGGTAAATGGAGACACCTCTAATACAGGTTCCCTCGACCTGGGTGAACAGAAAACAAGCAGAGGTAAAACTCCACCTAAAATTGTTCCAGTTCTATTGCCTGTATTGAAATCCAGCACAAAGATCCAGGATATTCTCTCGTTTAATCCTGGAATAATGTAACCCTTCTAAAATTTAAATCTTTCAGCTTTGTTCCAGCTCAAAACTGGGAAATTCAAATGACAATTGTTTTTATCAGTTGGTTTGAACGTTATACACAAAGTTGTTGTTCAGCTGTACAGTGCACCCCAAGCAACACACCAGTCTTATAACGGTTGAAAAACTTTTATTTGACTAGATTTGGTTATAAAGAAGCTTACTCAACATAAAAGCTTGAAGATGTGTTACCTGAGACTAATTCTGACATTATATATAAAGTCACATCATATACTCAGAGATACCTGATTTCTCTATCTATATTCCCTATGCCCTTCAACTACATGGTATTACCAAATTGACCTAAAACTAATATGATTGAGCCTCTAAAATGAATGATATTTTTTTTTTTTAAATAAAAACAAAGATATGAAGTTCTAAGTCTAAATGCAACGGTGTTTTCTTCTTTCAATTTCATCATCTGTATTTCCTCCTGTGCTAATCGGGAAGATGAATAAGTCATGTTATAAAGAACATCTCATCATCCTGTTTAGTTGTTCGGAACATTTTGATTTCTAACATCGTCTTCCGGTGTTTCTAGATTTTTATTCCACTTACTGTATCGTTTCTCGGAACTGATGGATTCGGATGATCATCTGCGAGAAACTATGGAAGTTCGTTTCCTTTTTAATACTTTCGTTCCGAATGCAAGTGTATTACTCCGAGGACGCGATGCTCAACTGACTAAGAAACGCGAATTTTCTAAACTGAGACTTCTCCAGAGTCCTGTCGTAGGAAATCTGTTAGCAATGGAGTTTTTGTGGTTTTCAGCCGGTTGGAATGCTTTATTCAGGCTCGAAATCGTTGTTAAAATAGAGTTGAACTGGAGCGGCAGATTACTCAGCTCAATACTGATCTCTTATGTCGAGCTAGTGCCGTACTCTCATCTACAGTCAAACATTCATAGTTATTCGTATGAGAGCTTATTGCAAAAGGAAATATTCATGGAAATTAATTTCCAGTTTTGATCGATTCAGCAAGACTTGGAAATTCTCCACATCGTCTACCATAAAACAGTACGAAGCAGCCAAATCTGCACACGATGGTTATTCTGAGAGCGCTAGAGTGTATGTCTCTTGTGAAATGATAAAAGTGAGAAAGTGACAAATGACACTTGATCTCGGAATAACCTTCACTATCTGGAATCAATCATTCATCTTAATATTCACCAGCGCCAACAGTGAATCGGTACCTTTGACTCGTGAACCCGAAACTCTTTAGAATCATTCTGAAACGTCGAACGAGCCGAATCAACACAAACCAAATCCAAACGTGGCTATATGAGCTCAAAAACAAAACACATACATGGATGTCATCATACAAGTTTAGAACAATGGCGGTGAATATGGTAGCAGTTGATCTATTTTTGGTGGCTCATATTTTTGAACTGTTATAAAATTAGACTAAAATAATAGAAATACCGTGCTGAAAATTGCCTAAGAAGAATTAGTATGAATATTAAAAAAATCTTAGAAATAATTAAAGAAATGTCCAGTTTTTATTATTTTAGTGTCGACTACAATTTTCAAGTTTATTTCAATTAAGGAAATTCAGACGATGTATCGTTATGTCATTAAAGGGTGTCCACGATGAAATTGCCACACTATGAAATTGCTCTAACTTTTTTAACCGTTGGGTAGATTTAATGAAAATTTGGGTGGATTTAGTTCATAGTGCATTATTTACATCCTGCAAGTTTTAAAAACTCATCAAAACTCGCGGAAATGGAGTCGAAAGAACAGCTCGTGCGTGATAAAATCTTGCGCATTCATCACGAGAACAAGGATCTCTCGCATCGTTCCATCGCTAAAACGTTGGGAATCGCGAATTCCACGGTGTCGCGAGTGATTAAGCGGTTCGAGGAACGGTTGACCACCGATCGGAAGCCCAGAAGTGAAGGAAAAAGTATTCCGTACAACACCAAAAATCACAACCGCGTAGTTGGGGCCTTCAACCGAAATCCGAACGCCTCCGTTCGGGATGTGGCTAAGAAGCTGCACCTAAGCCGAAGTTTTGTCCAGAAGGTCAAAACTAAGGCTGGGCTTCGAACGTTCAAGGTACAAAAGGCCCCTAATCACTACGAGAAGCAGAACAAGTCCGCCAAAACCCGTGCCAGGAAGTTGTACCTCAACATGCTGACGAAAGTTGAATGCTGCATCATGGACGACGAAACATATGTGAAGGCCGACTTCAAACAGATCCCCGGCAACCTGTTTTTCACGGCCAAGGATTAGTTCAGCGTTCCGGAGCATGTCCGCACTCAGAAGATGTCCAAAAAGAAGGGTATACAGATCGCTTGGTCCGAGGTCCGGAGTACCGAGTGTTTTGTATAACATCTAGCTCAGCTAGTCAAGATTGGATTTTTTGGTTTTTAATTATTAACTTATCAAATAAACAATAACAAAACTTCATCCGCATGCTGTCTACTATGCAGCCAACATGGTAAAATTAGTATGAAATGACAACAATAACTGAAATTTATTACTTTGAAAATGCGAAGTGGCAGTGCATCTATCCAAGGATTCTGGATGCAGGATCGTTTCATTTTAAGAATCCTTGGCATTGCAACACCAAACGGCTTTCTAAGCAATCTATATTTTTCCCTTGTAATAATGTATGTTAAATATAGTGTTACTCTAGAACAAAAGTGGTGCACAACTCTTCAGGTATTCCGCATATTCCGGATGATCCGGCAGACCACGCATTAACCAGTCGAAATCAAAAATTGTCCAGATAACCAATTAGCAGTTCCAAAGGGTCTTAGCGACTTAATACGGCTGCTTTACTGCAATGCTATGATAATGTTTCATTGATGCTATTTTGCATTCGAAATGCTTATTACAGGCTACAAGCATTTAAATAGCATTTGAAATTCAACTTTACAACAGATAGCATTCAAGATGCTCTCCATAATGCTAATATAATGCTGTTAGCATCTGAAATGCAGATTTAGGGTTGATTTACTGCATATGCTAATGCTTATTGCTTACCTGGGTGGTTACAGTAGTTAATTCGTTCTCATATTGTAAGTAAATTGATTTCAAAATAAACACTTAAATTTATCCACTCAGACTATTTAAACACTTTCCTGGGAGTACTATGAATAAGAACCCGGCTGCGGTCATAATGGTCCTGGAAACTTGGATATCAGAACAATAATGCACTGGGAATTTTGTGCTCTCCTGTTATTTTTTATGTCACATGATATATGTTTTTCGATCTAGAACTGAATGTGGCCACTTTTCCCGGGAGTAGCCGAAAACATCAACCCTGATGAGGCCAATGCAGTTCTGGACTTTTGATATCATGACCATTAGGACTTATATTTGAATTCGCATGTAATTTGAGGTGTCGCATGGTGGGTTTTGATCTTAGGCCGAAATTGGCTGCTTCCCCGGGGGAATTTCCGGAACCGGTGAACCGATTCAAATAATTTCAAAGCAAAGTATAGAACTACAGTACCTTTCATTTGGTGGTTGTTTCATTCAAATCGGTTCAGTAGTTGCTTGGGAAACTGAGCTAGACGTTTCATTACACACATACACACAGACATAGTTTATATTCAAACATCGGAGCGAGTAGTCGTTTTTTTCACTGCGGTCTGAGAATTAATCGTTATCTGAATAGTGTTGAAGATAATTGTTCGGCTGAACCAAGGTTCAGCTGCCTATTGCTACACTGACCTTGAGTCAATATATCGAAATCGATACGTAATACAAAAAGAATAATGGAATCCCGCAACGTTCACACTAACTGTGTCAAGGTCCAGTTCGGACCAAAAACGAAAATGCCAACGGACAAAGAGGGTTTTGCCTTTTTTCGGAAGTGCGAATGGTCACCGGAGTCGCTTTGTGCGATGTTTCGAGAACCCAGGGAGTATAGTGTCTAGTGTTAAATTCCAAACAGTGGACCTGATGAAGACGGCGCTACTGAAATGTCCACCAAGCGACACGTTCGCATGACACGGTGAGACGGTTCAGGTCTCATTTGCAACGGCCAGAGGTGACTTCCGATACGTACGTCTTTTTGGACTACCTGTCGAGGTCGATGAGAAGCACGTAGCCACCGTGCTGTCTAAATACGGTAAAATTCATCACATGATCCGAGAAAGATTTGGCCAAGATACTGGATATCCAATACTCAACGGCGTGCGTGGTGCACATATGGAGATTTCCACTGCCATTCCACCTCAGCTACATGTACAACACTTCCAAGTTCGCGTGTTTTATGAGGGTATGCAGAGCAAATGTTTTGCCTGCGGTAGTCCGGAACATGTCAAGGCGAGTTGCCCGAAGAGAACATCGGTCTCCAACCGCCTGAGACAGAACGAATCTGGTTCAACGTCCTATGCTGGAGCTCTGTTGGGTATGTTGGTCAATCAGAAGCCTGGAACGTCCGAGAGGCGGGATAAATCAACAGAGGAGGAAAAATCTCAAGCTCACGTGGAAGGGGAGAGTGAAACTTTGGTTGTTGAGCTTGCAACACCAGCTACAACCACTACGCAATTCAACGAGACAGCAAAAACTGGAACCGATGATGCAAGGTCCGCATCACAACGAGAGACTGACAGCCCTACTACACAAATACCGGTACTAGCTGCCCGTACCTGCCCTGTTGGGAAAGTGGAATCAACCGAAATGGAGCAGGAGCAACAAATCAGCGATCAAGATTGGTGTACAACGAAGAAGCGAGGCCGCGCGTCGCGAAGAGACGAAACTGCTGTAAAAAATGGTTCAGATTCATCGGAACCCGAAACGACGAAACTTCGAGTGCTCGAAAAGCAATCTCTGCGTACACGATCGCGGATTCAACGGAGGAAAAGTAAGTAAATTTGGTGTTGTAATACTGTGAAATGAACTTTTCCATCAATATTTCCACGCTTAATCTGAACAGTATAAACACTAGATATTAACAAGCAATGTTTAAGGACTTTGTAAGAAATCACGATGTCGACATCATGTTTCTGCAAGAGGTTACTTTTGAAAACTTCTCTTTTCTTAGCTCGTATAACGCTCTGGTAAATATAAGTGTGGATAAGAAAGGGACAGGAATTTTGCTAAAGAAAAACCTAAGTTACAGCTCTCAAATTTTTGACCCATCTGGTAGAATTGTATCAGTCATAGTGAATGGGATAAACTATATTAATATTTATGCTCAATCGGGAACCAATAAGAAGAAAGAAAGGGATAACCTATTTCTCAATCAAATCACAATGCATATCAGTAAAACAAATTGTGAATATTCAGTCTTAGTTGGAGACTTTAATTGTATCCTAGATCCAAATGACTCAAATAGCTCTGTTAAAAACTTTTCGAACGGTCTGAGAAGTTTAGTAAATATTTTTCAACTACAAGATGTCGCTAAACAGCTCCATCTAGATAAATTCACTTTTTATCGAGGAGACCGTGCTTCTCGGTTAGATCGGTTTTATGGTCCAGAGGCTTTTGTTGCCCGTGTACTTGATATAAAAACTATTGCGGTTCCGTGTTCGGATCATCATGCAGTACTATTGAAATTGTCAGTGAAACAACAAGAGCTCAACACTAGAGGAAGAGGATATTGGAAAATAGATTCAACGCTATTGTCGTCTCCTGTGGTTAGTCAAGCATTTGAAAGGCAGTATGCGCAGTTAAGGAACAGGTTGAGTTACATGGATCACAATGCATGGTGGAATCATGCATTCAAGGCCAAAGTTCGTAGTTTCTACAAAGCTGAATCGTGGCGTTCGTACCAGGCTGAGCAGACCAGTAAAAGTGTATTGTATTCTGGGTTTCAAGACTTGTCCTGTAGGAAGTCTAACGGAGAAAATGTCTCCGAGGAAATCAACATGGTTAAGCATCTTTTGATGGAGCAAGAGTATGCAAGGCTACGGCGTTTACAGTCAAGAATACCAGAAATATCACTGGGAGCAGAAGAAAAGATGAATGTCTACCAAGTATCCAAGCATTTACATAACCATCTTACACCTGTGCTTCAATCCGCTGGAGTCAGTGGATCGCCGATCAATCGTCCATCGTTACCAGACGTACACAAACATTACACCGAACTTTTTGCCGAAAGTGAAGCTTCTAGGATCAGTGATTCAGCATGCCCTATCAGTTACATCACCAATATGCTTGATGAAGAAGATGCGACTGGATTAGTTCTACCGATCACTGAGGATGAAATTTTTCAAACTCTTAAGCAGTGTTCAAAGAAGAAGTCGCCTGGGCCAGACGGCTTAACATACGAATTTTACGTAGAGCATTTTGACCTGCTTAAATGTGATCTTGTACAACTGTTTAATGCGTATTTGAGTGGACAAACAATTCCGCCCAAAGATTTCTCAGCGGGGATCATCATCATGATCCCTAAGAAAGCAACGGTCCCAACAATTCAGGATCATCGCCCAATAAGTCTATTGAACACAGATTACAAGTTGTTCTGCAAAATTATTGCCCAGCGGATCGCATCAGTATTGGATCAATTGTTGGGTCCAGGACAGTGTGCTACAGTAAATGGCAGATCTTGTACGGATAACCTGAAAGATATCAGACGATTGGTGACTCGCTCAATTGAATCCAAACGGTTTAAAGGATTTTTGCTTAGCGTTGATCTGGAAAAAGCGTTCGATAACGTGAACCATACCTTCCTGTGGAAAGTGCTAGAAAAATTCAGATTCCCGACCCAGATGATTCTTTGTTTGAAATCGATGTATAGCAAAGCAGCATCAAAAATTTTTCTAAACGGTTTCTTGACACCAGAAATAAAAATTCTCTCTTCAGTGCGACAAGGATGCCCGCTCAGTATGATCCTTTTCGTGCTTTATATAGAGCCATTGATCAGGAACTTACATGACAGCTCCACAGGTGTTCTTGTTTACGGAAAATTCCTAAAAGTTGTAGCATATGCTGATGACATCAACATATTTGTCAAGAACCAGGACGAATTCGATTTGATTATGCAACTCCTTGATTCGTTCACTCAATATGCCAAAATACGGGTTAATTTTCGAAAATCTTCATTTTTAAGGTTCAATAAAGCTATATCTGGTCCCCAAAAAGTTGCGGAGGTCGATGAATTCACAATACTGGGTGTGATCATCGCTGGATGCTGGTCGAAGATCATAGACAAGAATTATGCGAAACTAATCAGAAATATTAATTTTCGCTTGCTAACAAACGCACCACGGAACTTAAACTTGCTGGAACGTGTATGGGTGTTGAATACTTTCATACTCTCTAAATTGTGGTACATTGCACAGGTTTTCCCACCAAGGAATTGTCATTTGGCTAAAATAAAGAGCATGGTTGGAAATTTCCTTTGGCGTGGATCTATTTTCAGAGTTGCTAGAGATCAGCTGTATTTAGATAACTCTAGAGGAGGTTTACGTTTGGTTGATCCGGAATCAAAATGCAAAGCTCTTTTCTTGAAAAACGTTTTACATTCTGGCCTGGATGGAGAAGATACAACGGAGGAGTATTTACTGGATTTCACGAATAGCGGTCGCCTTACACGAAACTTTAAGGAATGGATCTCAGAAGCGCGAATTATAGCGTAAGGAAGAAATGCCAGAGTTGAAACATCAAAACAATTGTACAACAACCTTCTTAATGCCGCAGAGATTTCTGTTCGGGTTGAAAATGATTACCCTGATGAAAACTGGACGTTACTTTGGAAGAATATAAGCTACAACTTTCTATGTTCCGAGGATAAATCAAATGTTTTTCTGTTAATCAATGATGTTATACCGAATAAAGAGAAGTTATTAGCTTACAACATTGGGAGGCTCTTAGACGGAAATTGCGATAACTGTAGTCTTCCAGACACAAACCTGCATCGCGTGAGAGAGTGCACTAGAACCAAAGACATTTGAGAATGGACGGTAGAAGTGTTAAGAAATAAACAAAATGTGAACATTTCTACAATAGATGAAATTTTGTGTAAACCTGTAAATGGAACCGATAATAGTCAGAAAGCTGCATTATGGTTAGCAATTCATTATATCAGTTGGAGCGTAACAATGAAAACAGGTAGTCTATTTTGTTTTCAAAAAAGTATTCGAGAAATTCGATGGGACAACAGGAAAGTTTTTGCAGAGCATTTTGATGGACATTTGAACATTTGTTAGGGATAAAATAAGTTAGAAGAATAAGAATTGTCGTTTTGAATGTAAACTTATAGAAAAACTGATGTAAATAAAAAAAAAAAAAAAAAAAAAAAAAGAAAAAATGTCTGTTGTACGGCTCATTAAATGATCTAATTGCTCATTTCTTCCCTTTTTCTTTTCTTGTTGTTCAGAAATTTCTGGGCGGGGTGTGAGATAATAAAAATAATGCTAGTCGTGTTTTATATAATTTTTAGAAAAGAAGTGGAGTTTGTTTTGCGTACCGCGCTGTGTTGGTAAAGATGGGGGTGCTTATCCTACTCCCCTTCAATATTGTTGTGTTTTTCAGAAATTTCTTTGGTCGCAGTTACTCAAGATCAACAAATTAAGGCTAGTTCTTTGTCTGAAATTTGCAAGAAATCGATTGGAATTGGTTTCGTAGAGGAAGAAGATATGGGGACCAGATCCTAATTTTGGTTTATTTTGGGGGGGGGAAAAAGGAGGTTGGAATTTGGGAAAAAAAAAGTAAGAAGGGTGAGAGAAGGTGAACGCCAAAGTGAGATAAAATTGGGGAGAAGAAAAAAAGAGAAATCGATTGGAATTGGTTTCGTTTACCGCACATCTCTGTGAACGAAGATTTGGTCGATTTTACCCAGATTCCCCTAATATTTTTGTGTTATTCTGAGATTGCTTTGTTCGGTGTGACTCAAGAACTACAAAATGATGCTAGTCCTATGTAAAATTGCGTAAAAAATGAATTGAAGTTGATTTCAGAAACCGCACGGCTCTGTGATAGAGATAAGGCTATCTTTACCCTAATTTCCCTAGTATTTTTGTGTGATTCAGAAATTTATTCGTTCGGTGTTTCTACAGCAAAAAAATAAGGCTAGTGATGTTTAAACTTTTCTGGCCAATCGATTGAAGTTGGTTTCATTCACCACACGGCTATTTGAATGAAGATATGGCTGATTTTACCATGATTCCCCTTACATTTTCGTTTTTTTCAGAAATTATTTGTTCAGTGTTTTTCTAAAGCAGCAAAAAAAGGTTAGTCCCATGAAAATTTCCTGGAGACTTGATTGGAGTTAGTTTCACCACTCTGTGAATGAAGATATGACACATTTTACCCCGATTCCCCTATTTTTTGTTGTAATTCAGAAATTTCTTTGGTCGGTGTAACTCAAGATCCACAAAGTAAGGCTAGTCCTATGTAAAATTTTCAGTTGAATCGATTGGAGTTAATTTCATTCACCGCACATCTCTGTGAACGAAGATATGGTCAACTTTACCCCGAGTCCCCTAATATTTTCATGTTTTTCACAATTTTCTTTGCTCGGTGTGACTGAAGATCAATAAAATAATGCTAGTTCTTTGTAAAATTTTCTGAGAAATCGATTAGAAATAGTTTCATTTACCGTACGGCTCTGTGAACGTAGATATGGCTGATTTTACCCCTGATTCCCCTAATAATTTTGTGTTTATCATAAATGGTTTGGTCGGAGTTACTCAAGATCAACAAAATTGATAGAAACGTCTGCTCAAGTTAGAGTGCAAGTAACGAATGAAGGTTTATTTGAAAATCAAAGCTTACTATAATCAGTATTCAGATGCAACGCTTACTATAATCTAACATCCCCCCTTAAGCGGTAGTTTCTGAATGCCCAACGTTTTCATATCTTCAAGCAGCTTCGAGTTTGGAATCGGTTTCGTGAAAATATCTGCTGCCTGGAGATTCGATGGAACATGACTCAAGGAGATGGTCTTGGCTTCAATTTGTTCTCGTACATAATGGTGCCTTATATCGATGTGCTTACTTCTGGAAGAGTAGCCTACATCTTTCTCCGCCAGACTGATTGCGCTCTTGTTGTCGCAGTTGATCGGAACGGAAATTTCGCCACCATGGAGCTCTTGCAGGAATCCCTTCCACCATGCCGCTTCCTGGGTGGCAGAAGAGAGCGCCATATATTCGGCTTCGGTAGTGGACAGTGCTACGGTAGACTGCCTCTTCGAGCTCCAAGAGATAGCACCTCCACTCTGCAGGAACACGTAGCCAGTAATGGAACGCCGAGTTTCAACGTCGTTCGCCCAATCCGCATCGCTGTATCCTTGGAAGTCCTGCTTGGAATCGGCCCGATAGGTCAGCTTGTAGTCCTTCGTCCCCTTTAGGTATCGTAGAATTCGCTTGGCCGCCGTCCAGTGGGCAGATCCCGGTTCGTGGCTGAAGCTGCTGACGACACTCACCGCGTGGCTAATATCTGGCCGGGTGCACTGTGCCACAAACTGCAAACCACCAACGAGTTCCTTGAACGGAGTACCTCTCATCTTCTCCTTCTCTTCCGCAGATTCTGGCTGCATCGCTTTCGTCAACTTTTGGTTCACGTCCAGGGGTGTCGACACGGAATTGGATCCCTCCATTCGGAATCGCTGCAGGAGTTTGTCGATGTAATGCTCTTGGTCTATGGCTACCATGCCATCGGATCGGCTGACCCGCAGTCCCAAAATCTGCTTGACGTCCCCCAGGTCCTTCATCTGGAACTCAGCAGACAGTTGATGCTTGACTTCGTCCACCAGGGCTTGATCGTTGGAAAACAGCAGGAAGTCATCCACATAGACGGAAATGATAATAACCTTCCCGCCGCCGAACCGGAAGTACACGCAGGAGTCGTAGTTGGATCGCAGGAATCCCATCGCCTTGAGCTTCCGATCCACCTTCTGGTTCCAGATTCGGCTCGCCTGCTTCAGCCCGTACAGGGCCTTCTTGAGTCGGCACACCTTCTTCGGTGCCCGCGCGTCCCGGAACCCTTCCGGTTGTTCCATGTAGATCTCCTCTCCATGAAGTTCGCACTGCAGGAATGCAGTCACCGCATCCATTTGGCACACCAGGAGATCGTGTTTGGCCGCCATCGCCAAGAGGTACCGCACGGTTGCGTACCGCACCACCGGAGAATACGTTGCGTCGTAATCCTCGCCTTTGACTTGCGAATACCCTTTTATCACCAGTCGGGCCTTGTGTCGTTCGATGGATCCATCCGTACCCGTCTTCAGCGCATACACCCACTTGTTTTTGAGTGCTCTCCGTCCCACCGGTAGATCGACGAGTTCCCACGTGTCGTTATCGCACAACGACCGATGCTCGGACTCCATTGCGCCGATCCAGTCATCACGGTCCGGTCGTTCCAATGCCTGCTGAAGCGTCTCGGGTTCGCCAGTAATCTGTGGAGTAGAGGATGGCGGAAGCACACCGCTGCCAATCGAATTATTGCTCGACTTGCCTCTGACTGGGCGCTCCCAGTCACTATGCCCAGAATCGTGTTGCGGTCCAACAGCTTCTTCCTTTTCGTGTGACGGGAGCGCAGTGATGAACGTCGCTGGCCTCGCCTGGCCATGATGGTCCTGTGGAATGGCAAGATTCTGAGGAAGGATACTGTACGTCACCTTAAAGTCAGAATACTTGCCTGGTACTTTGCGCTCCCTCGCGCTGCGCTTCGTGGTAGGTTGAGAAACGTTCCGAGTTGGTTGCGGAGGGAGCGCACTGGACTGCTGCAGTACAACTGCATCGGAATCGTCTTCTTCATCATCATCGGATGCCAAAACTGGAGATGGCGTCGTTTCGGCGTCCCTATCTTCGTCGGCCCGTTCTGGTTCGCCAGTCTGTTCCGGATGTTCCCTCTCCTCGCTCAGGATGACCACATCGCGACTCACGAACACTTGCTTCGTTGCTGAGTCGTACACTCGGTAACCTTTGGAACAGTCAGCATACCCAACCAGGATACACGGCCTCGACTTCGGATCCCATTTCTTCCGATTGACTTTTGGGACGTACGCCATCGCTCTTGATCCGAACACTCGTAAGTTTGAAACATCTGGCTTGTTTCCGGTGAATTCTTCAATTGGCGTGATCTTCTTCCCTTTTGTTGGCGATCTGTTTATCAGGTACACCGCCGTTGACGTCGCTTCAGCCCAGAACCGCTTGTCCAACCCAGCATCGAAGAGCAAACACCTGGCGCGTTCTTCGATCGTGCGGTTCATCCTTTCCGCAAGTCCGTTTTGTTGCGGATTGTAGGCCACCGAAGTCTCGTGACGGATGCCGTTTGCCTTCAGGAACTGCTCAAACTTGTTACCGACATACTCGGTTCCGTTGTCGGTCCGCAAACGCTTGATAGACTTGCCTGTCTGCTTCTCGACGTACGCTTTGAACTCCACGAATGCATCAAACGCCTCGGATTTGGACTTCAGAAAGTAGGTGTGCGTCATCCGGCTGGCATCGTCTATGAAGGTAACAAAGTATTTGCTTCCTCCTAGCGACGCCTTCTCCATCGGTCCGCATAGGTCCGAATGGACCAGCTCCAGTAGTTCAGTGGATCGCCTACCCACCGACTTGAACGGTTGCTTGTGGTGCTTACCTTCAGCACACTCGACGCACGTTGGTATGTCCTGGCCACGGACTTCGATCCCAGCAACCATTGACGGCAATCGCTTCACACTGTCCAGATTCAGGTGGCCGAACCGTCTGTGCCACATCTCCAGGTTGTCCCCGGGATTTGCAACGAACGCCCTGGTTTGCTCGAACTGCTTCAGCTTGTACAGCCCATCCACCTCCGTACCGTTCGCGATGATCTCACCGGTGGATTCGCTGGCTACCTCGCAAGAGTTCCTCGAGAAATTGACGCGGAACCCCTTCTTGCAAATACGGCTCACCGAGAGCAAGTTGACCGCCAGGTCTGGAACGAGCAAAACATCAGCAATATCTAGAGTACTGCACATACCTTCTACATCGGCATCCAATTTGACGCTGCCGACGGCCGGGACAGGAACTTCAGTCGAGTTGGCCACAAAAACGCTTTCCGAGACATCCTTCTTGTTGATGAGCGCCTGCTCGGATTTACACATGTGCCGTCCAGCTCCAGAGTCCAAAATCCAGTCGTCCGTCTCCAGCTTCGGTTTCACGCACGCCATCAAAGCCGTTTGCTTCCCGTGGAATCCTTTCTCGGGCTTCGACTTCGGCTTCACATGGCACTCGGACGCGTAGTGCCCAAGCTTGTCGCATTTGAAGCATTTCACGCCGGATTTGTCCTTCTTCTTCTGGAACTTCCTTTCACGAGTCGCTAACGCCCCAGCAGCACCGCTTGATTTGACATCGGTATCCATGGCGACGTCTTGAAGAATTTTCGATTTCACCGTATCCGCCGTGAGCTTGATACCTGAGGCGTCCAATCCCATGATCATGGGCTCGTAGCGTTTCGGGAGTCCCATGAGCAAAATCAACGACAGCCATTCGTCGTCCAAAACGAAACCAATTTCTTCCAGCTTGTGGCTCGTGGACATGATTTCATCTACGTACTCTTCAACGGACGAGCAATCTTCCAGCTCCAGCCTGGTCAACTTCCTCAGCAAGCCAATCTTCCGGTACCGTCCGCAGTCTTGAAACGCCGTTTTCAGACTGTTCCAGGCCTCCTGCGCAGTCTTGGCCCGCTGGACAAGGCTGTAATTGTACGGTTCGATACTGAGGCAGATCGATGACAACGCCCTTTCCGACAAATCCTGGTCGACTTGAACACCTTCCGGGGGATCAACTGCTCGCCAGGTTCCCTCGCGGATCATCACCATCCGCATCGCAAAGGTCCAGGACACATAGTTCTCCCGTCCTTTGAGCTTCTGCACCGACGGAAGCGAAAAATTGCCGGTCGGAATCCTCTCACCGCTCACCACCGGCGCAGTCTGGCTTGAAGTGGCACCAGATTGGCCTGCCGGCTGGTTTCCTTGAGGTCCCGAGTTTTCTCCAGAACGCCGTGTCTTTCCTCCTGCCATCTTCGGTGTCTTGAAGAAAAATTTTCACTTTCGGCCGGTAACAACAGCCGTAACTATGGAAACTTCACTAGGGCTCATAACCTGATAGAAACGTCTGCTCAAGTTAGAGTGCAAGTAACGAATGAAGGTTTATTTGAAAATCAAAGCTTACTATAATCAGTATTCAGATGCAACGCTTACTATAATCTAACACGAAACCATCTAGACCAGAACGGATCCACTAAATACTATGCAAGCCGCCAACTATCCCTCAAGCTGCTTCCGACTGAACACGTTGAAGCTGTTGGCTGGATAATTTCCTTGGTTCCGAACAAAACGAAATGATTTGAAGTTAATGCCTTTTGCTCCATCTATTCCAGTGGAATATTGGTAAGTGACCAGGAGTTTACGACTGCCTCTGCACCATTAACAACGGTCTGAAGAACTTCGTCACTGTTTTTACTGATCGCACTATGCGCTCCCACGACCCACCGATGGTGGATTAAACTCCAGGTGGTCGTAGTATTGGTGAACGTCATCGCACACTGCTCGGGGATATCCTGGATCTCCCTCGCCAACAGGTTACTAGCTCCTACAAAATTTGTGCCGCTGTCACTGTAGAAGGACTCTAGTGAACCACGACAAGCCACTAATCTCCTTAAGGCCATCATGCAGGACTGAGTTGAGAGACTATGTACCAACTCTACATAGACGGCGCGTTTCGTGAGACACGTGAGTCGCACCACCCAACTCTTCACCAAACTGCGTCCTTGTTTGACTATTAAATATCTCTGCGAAACTTCCCTAAAGTCCTCTGCGGAACTTCCCCGAAGTTCTCTGCAGAATTTCCCTGAAGTTATCTGCAAAAATTCCCTGTACTTCTCCGCAGAACTTCCCTGAAGTTCTCTGCAAAATTTCCCTAAAGTTCTCTGAAGAACTCCCCTGAAGTTCTCTACAGAACTTCCCTGAAGTTCTCCACAAAACTTCCTTGAAGTTCTCTGCAGAACTTTCCTGAAGTTTTCTGAAGAACTTTCCTGAAGTTCTCTGCAAAACTTCCCTGAAATTTTCTGAAGAAGTTCCCTGAAGTTCTCTGCAGAACTTCTCTGAGAACTTCCCTGAAGTTACCTGCAGAACTTCCCTAAAGTTACCTGCAGAACTTCCCTGAAGTTACCTGCAGAACTTCCCTGAAGTTACCTGCAGAATTTCACTGAAGTTACCTGCAGAACTTCCGTGAAGTAACCTGCAGAACTTCCTTGAAGTTCTTTGCAGAACTTCCCTGAAGTTCTCTGCCAAACTTCCCTGAAGTTCTCTGCCAAACTTCCCTCAAGTTCTCTGAAGAACTCTCCTGAGGTTCTATGAAGAACGTCCCTGAAGTTCTCTTACGGACTTACCCTAAAATTTGAGAAGAACTTCTCTGAAGTTGTCCCGAAATTGTCTGAAGAATGTACCAAAAATACCCATATTACAGAATCAGCCACTTATGTGCACTAGTGGTAAACATTCATCACATAGTTCATAAGCAGACCAGCGCCACGTAGTGAAATAATTCTGAACTATAAATTCGATCGTCTGAAAGATCATGGTTACCCGAATAAATTTCTTGAAAATAAGGAATTCATACATGATCTTGATATCAAAATACAGATATTTCAAAAAGTTGACATTTACACTAGCGTCACGTAGCGGATGAGTTGTGAACTGATGTTAACACCATCCAAAAGGCTTCAATCAACCAAACATCTTTATTGAATACGCCGACTAGCCATATGTCAAGGATCTAGAGATTCAGGTTATAAAATAATTTTACATGCACACTAGCGCCGCTTTGTGAGATAATTCTGAACTTTTAAGTTTGCCATCCTGAAGGCCTTGATTTACTGAACAACTTTACTAGAGGAAGTAACTTCCTATACACGAAGCATCACGAGATATTATCTGATGAAACAACAAAGGTCAATGCCCATATATAATTCTAGACTACCATCAAGGGAATCCGCGCATGTCGGTGGGTTTACTGTACTTTGCTTTTTTTGCTAATACATATATGCTGCCTCTCAACGGTCATAACTTTCTCTGGTGAAGTCTGATCAACACACTTTTTTTTGCAAAGTTGTTTGTTTAAGTCTTAGGAAAAATGCTTATGGAGCATTTACAATTAAGCTGAGGCAGTTATTTAAGTGGTTCTCAAAAGATATCAAATTTCAATGGTTGATGACAATTTGCGAAGAAAAAAGCAAATCGCATGAGGTCAAAATACGATTTTCGGTGGTTTTCGGAGCTAATGCTAACGGACACAAGCATGGAGCTTTGGGTCTAAAAATCTCTGTCGATTTTACATTACAAGCCAGAAGAGATGTAAGTTGGACAAAAGAGCAGAAAAGTTGATCCTGTTCGGCTAGGCTAAGAGACGCAAAGTTTACAGTCTTCTGAATTCAAAAATGCAGCATCGCCATCATCAGAGATGCGTCGGAAGCTGATTTTCATGACCATGACGCCTGATTTTCATGACCATGAGACAGGGCAGTCTCAACGGTTGACGAAAGGTATTTCTCTGTGACGGTTCCGGACGGCCGACGACCCTGAGCGACAAGAAGCTCCAAAGGATGCTGAGGAGGAAAGTAGCTACATCGCTGCTTGCGCTTGGCCGGGGGTCGGTTCAACCGGCCAAACAGTGAAAAAGTACCTAGCGAACATGAACATACATGTCAGGAAGTGGAAGTCCCGTCCACTGCCACTGGTTTCAGAGCTGCAGGCAATGACGCAGTGGCAGCGGCTGAATAAGATGGTCCACTCGGTTTTCCCGGCGAATCGCGACGTGGAGGTGTTGATGGACGTAGAGACCTATCTCATCCTGGATGGAAACGACTGGCAGAGTACTTCGTATTTTACTTCCCCAACGAAGGAAATTAGCTCCGAGGTGAAGTTAATTTCACACACCAAGTTCCCCAAGAAGGTGCTGCTGTGGCTGACAATCAGCGAGAAGGGGATGTCAAAGCCCCTCTTCTTTCGCTCCGGACTGGCCGTGAACGGGGAAATTTATAGTACGAAATGCCTGCCGGAAGTTGCGTCGTTCATCAAGAAATACCATAAGGGCGAAGACGCGGTGTTCTGGCCGAATCTGGCATCGGCTCACTACTCGAAGCGATCGTTGGAGGAGATGGAGCGGCTGAATATCGATGTGGTACCCAAGTCGGCGAACCAGCCCAACGTCCCCTAGCTGCGTCCCATCGAGAATTTCTGGGCCGACCTGAAGCGTAAGATCTACTCCAACAATTTGTCGCGAAAACTTAGGAAGCATTGATAAATAAAACGAAGAAAGAACTCAAAACATGCCTTCACGCATGTATTCGTCCGCCATGGCGAATGTTCCGGTTAACTGCTAGAAGGCCGTTCACAAGGGCGTAGAACTTTTTAAACTAAAGTAAGCTTAAATAATTACCTTCCATGGGAAATTTATCAAAAGCAATTCTTAGCTTTTTTTATCACCAGCCGAAAAAAAGTCCATTTTTTTAATGCAAATGTTATTATGCGGAAACCGAAGAGCTAACGGAACCTAGAAGGATCGCTGAGGTGATGGCGAGCCCTTTGAAAGACTCATGGTGTTTGGCAATGCAGGAGGAGTTGGAATCTATGGAATTAAACGAGACCTGGGATCTGGTGGACCTACCGGTACGACGAAAACCGGTTGGATCAAAATGGGTGTTCGAAATCAAGCGAGACGATGAAGGTGAAAATACCCGTTACAAGGCAAGGCTGATTGCACAGGGATTCAGCCAACATTATGATACCGACTATGACCAGGTATTTGCTCCTGTGGTCGGCAGACAACATTCCAGACCCTGTTAGCCGTAGCGATGAAGTAAGGTATGGCTGTGCTGCAGTACGATATCAAGATTGCTTTCCCGTACGGCACTCTTGAGGAGGAAATCTCCACGATTCACCGTTAAAGAACACGAAAGGAAAGTCTATTGCCTCAAGAAGAGTTTGTACGGCCTTAAGCAGGTTGCAAAATCCTGGAACCAAAAGTTGCATGTGGAGTTGACTCGACATGGGTTGCGAAGCCGATCCGTGGTTGTACCGGAAGAAAGAAAACAACCTATGGTGCTATGTGTTGGTGAACGTAGATGACCTGATCATATCCAGCAAGAACGAGAATATGATCGATCGGACATTCAGAGGACTCCAGAGGATCTTCATCATGTCATCAAAGGACGACGTACATACATTGGAATCTCGGGTTGGAAGTACGAGTGAGGGAGGGATTATGAAAGTACAATGGATCGGGGTATTTTAAGTATATTTTTGTGGAAAAGAGGAGGTTTTAGAAAAAGGAGGTGAAGGGGGGAGAGGAGGGGGGGGAAAAAAGAGGGGGGGTGGAGGGGAAAGGGGGCAAAAATCCCGGGATCTTGAAAAATTCGGGATTTCCCGAATCCCGGGATAAGATTTTTCACCGTCCCGAAAATCCCGGGATTCCCGGGACACACATTTCTTACATATTTTTTCGCTTTGATACTTCCCAATAAATTTCAGTGTACCGTTTACGCGCATTCAATATAACCCATACAACGCCAACATACATATTTACTGTACCTACATCGATGTTATACATCATTCATGAAAATGCATCATTCCTTTTGTGTTGGTTCAGTAGGCATTCGCATTTTTGCCTACACATTTAACACACACACACACGCGCGCGCCAATACGACGCAAGCTGTCATTTCCATTCAAAACATTGTTTTCATTCACTGATTACTGCTTCTGTGTTCATTGAATAATTTCGGATTGCCGTTACATCAAAGTAAGTAGTAATACAAAATTTGTGCTAATGTAGCCTTACATCCAATTATTTTAAAGGCATGGCTGAAATTTGGAAACACTTCGATAGAATTGCGGATGACAAAGAAAAAGCACGATGTCGGAAGTGCGAGCAAATTTTGTCGTGCAAGGGCTCTTCGACCAGTGGCTTGCTCGGGCACATGAAGAACAAACACGACATGGATTCCAACCCCCCCCCCCACAAATCCTAGTGAGTCTGCTGCGAAAGTTAAATCATCCACACCGAATGTCCCAGTGAAACAAGTATCGATGCTCAAGTTCGTTAAACGTCAGTCACTGGCGGAAATTGTAGCTCGGCTGGCAGCAGAGGACGGATTTTCGATCAATGCAATCACCAACAGCAAGTTCATCAGACAATCGATCGCAGATCGTGGATATTCTCTGCCAACGTCGAATACATCCGTCATGAAGCTGGTCGCCGAATACTATGGATACGCTCAGCAGCAAACGCGGGATGAAATAGTGAAGCGTATCGATAGCGGTGAACTGGTTAGTCTCACTTTGGACGAGTGGACAAGTCTAAGCAACAAGCGCTACTTAAACGTGAATGCCCATTTCGCTGACGGATCATTCTACAACCTGGGTCTCGGCAAAATTCGTGGATCACTACCTGCTGAAGTTTTGTTTTTGGTAAGGTTTTGATTGCATCAAAGAGACACTTTCCGAAATAAGCTTTCAGGTCTTATGTTGGACAGTGATTTCGAGGTTGCAAAAAACCTTCAGGAAGCTCTTCAGCCAATCAGACTCGCTTCGGAAGCATTGGGAAGACGAGATGCTACAGTGCGCGGGAAGAAGTGGTTGGTAGCTTAAGAAAAGTAACTCCAAAGTTGGAAACGACCTCTTCGATGCAATCACGAAAAGAATCAACGAACGGCGCTCAAAAGGAAATAATAACAGCGCTGAAGTTCCTTCAAGGTCTTCCGTTGTCAACGCAAGTGCCAGCAGAACTGGAAAGCTCATCGAAAACGCAAATGATTAAGTTCATCAAGGAACTGGGAGTTCGATTGTTGCAAGACTGCCAAAGACAGACCGATGATGATGCTGCCGAGTTGAATGCTGGATTGTCCTGTATGCATGACGATTCAGGATCGACACCATCGAGCATGCGTGAAGAACTGGAATCGGCTATAAAGGAATATGCCAACCCGTCCCAGACTGATTCGGCAATGATTGATTTTTCAAAAGTAATTGCGAAAGAGCTGTCACTTTTTGAGCTACATGGTAAGTTGAGCCCGAATCTTGAAATCATTTTCGGCGGCTTAAAATCAATCAAACCGACGTCAACCGATAGCGAGCGCATCTTTTCGAACTCCGGAAATATCTGTTCTAAAAAAGCGAACCTCACTGTCCGATGAAAGCATTAATAACATTTGCTTCTTGAAGTCGTATTTTCAGAGAACGAATTCAAATTGATAAGACCAGTTACTTGATTTGAACCATTGATTTTTTTTATTGATGAATAAAACATATTCCTAACCACAAAATTGCGTTTTTAAGCACATTGAAAAATTTTCCGAGATCCCGGGATTTCCCGGGACAAGCAACAAATTTTATCCCGAATCCCGGGACAAGCAAATTGGTCGGGAAATGGAACCATAAACAAGTTTTTCTCTGTGTTCTGTGTGAGCAAACAATACTCATGAAAAGAGTATATTAGTTTTACCGTGGATAAACGGTAAAATGAAGAAAAAAAAAACCAAGGAGAGAGGTAAAATATATTTTAATTGCCATTTTTATCACTAGATGGTGCTTTTAACATCGCTACAAGGGTTGCCAAACATGTATGTGTTGAAAAAGGAAGATGGTTAATCATTGGGGAATATCTTAAGTGCAACCCTATTGCTGGGCCCACATTATTCACGCCAATGCTCAATGGAAAAATTGCATCCCTATTTGCAAAAGATAGCACCCAGCCTTCTGATGATTAGAAGAATGTCAGTTTTGTTTAGTTGGTCTTGTCTGGTTCTGAAATATTGCTTCTGAGGTCACTCGTTGTCTGTGGCCCGGAAGCAGCAACCAGCTACACAACTTTGTTCATTCCCTGTGCCGTCGATGGCTGCAGTAGTTCTGTTAGTGGAGCGAAATTCAAATTTGAGCCGAAAGTTTGCGTTGTAGAATTAGTTCCTTTCCTTTGGCTTGTGCTTTCGAAGGAAGAGTCTTTGTTCGTGGGAAGATGAACTTGTTTGAAGTAGAGATTGTGTCGCACAACAAGAAAACTAAAAAAATGATGCAGGATGACTTTTATTTCGCTAATTCCATTTCAGAATCCTAAATTAGTTTGTGTCTGGTATCTTGAATGATATTAAAGAACATGAGAAATTGCTTATTTCTAACTTTAAGTCACGCTACAATCAGTCCAGCTAATTGGAAGCTGGATAAATGTCTATTTATTTAATAATGCAAACTTGAAACTTTTGCTGTGTGATTTTCTGAAAAATTTGTTCACGTCATTGGTGAGGAAATTCAGGCATAAGTTTGCTTTCAAAGTACCGGTTAAACAAGCGTACATTTTTCTTGCGAGAATGAGGTTATCTAAAAACTCTGATTGGCATTATAAATTCAAGCATTTTATCATTTGGGAATCACGCGATAAAACCTTGCGGGACAAATTCACCTTAAATACCATTGCTGTGGAAAATACTGAAAGTATATGCAGTCTTTCATATTCATAACCTAACGAAAAAAAATGGGTCAATGAAAGCAGAACCAAGCTTGTCTATTGGCATCCATGCCTATCTCTATTCTCGTGTTCTCATCACATGCACCATTAAACCAATTAACGACAGCTTCCTAGTCCAACACCGCGGCCCTAACGGCGAAAAAAAAAATTAGAACTCAAACAACAGTAAACCATGCGCCAAGTCGCCACACTGACAGTCCGGAACTTTGGCAGAACCATTTGCGTCACTTCCCATTTGCACAGAATGAGCCGGCGGGAAAAATACACACTGCTCGTAAAAAAAAGTGTCTACAAAGGGGTGTTAAATAGAAAATAAGAATCACAGCGCCATATCCGAGCGGAGCGTAGCTTCCTCCTAAGTGGATGGGAAGAACTAGGCAGCAGTAAAATAGCAGAACAGAAACGCGTAAAACAAACGCGGAACCGAAACGACCGACAAGTCGATGGCCAAGAAGGCCCGTGAAAGGTAGTTTAATCGGTCTAACACTGCAACCGCAAAGACCGCCCGCTTCCCCGGGAAAATGCTTCGACTATTTTATGCTACCGGTGATGGCCAACGACTGTTCACGTGTCACATCGGGAACCTCCATCCAGAACTCGGCAAATAAGTTGGGGACGAGTGCGAATGAATACATTAACGGATTTACGTGCCAGGGCTGGTTATGTGCCGTACCGTGAGAGAGAAATTGTTACGTATAAAAATGCCAGCAAGCGGAAGGTAATTGTCTTCCCGAAGAGACACATAAAAACTACTCAGTCCAAGGCAAAAGAATGCCGTGTCGGAGTTACGTTCAGAGCATATTCTTTTCTGTCGTCAAGTCCCTCTTTTAAAAGAAAGCAAAGGAAGCATGAAAGGATGCATTATGTCTCTTTGGTGAAGGGGGAGAAGCGGCCTGCTTGGTTTTAGTGTGAATGGGGTGCTTTAATGATAAGCGACGCTTCGGATGGGTCCCGTTGGCATTACTAAGAACCCCTTTTTGCCTCCACCGTCGGCGTATTCATGCTCCGTATGCATTATGGTGCGATGATGGCGCGATGGCGATACAGAGCTGGCTTTATGAAGTGTCGTGGTGTTGCTTTTATGTCGCCTTAGATATGAGTATGAAATAGACTTCCTGACTGGGATTACTTTCGAGAAGGCAGCAGTTGCTTCATTGTATCGAAGAAGGAATGGAATTCAAAGGAATGCTTTATTCTTTAGTTATGCACGTTCAGTGGACTGGTTCTAGACCAAATGCAATTCAGTGCAATCAAGTTCAAACAGTTGGTGTTTCTCAATTTGTTTGAAAATATTTATCTCAGGAGTCGGAGGATAAAATTCAATGTTGATCACAATGTAGCCACTGAGCATAAGCATCAGCATGAGCATAAATGACCGCCCGAGGTTGCTACTACGTTATTGCCATATCAGCTGTGACTACACAGAGAACCAACAGATGATTGGGACTCACCTGCGGGTGGGACACATCCAAATCTCAATCTTGGGCGGTTGAAAAATGTCATGCTGGCGAATCAATATTTGGAAAAGTATTGTTCCATCTCTTGGAATCAAATTACATATCTTTGCATCTTTTTGATGAAAATCTTGAAAACCATCATCAATCTTCTCTCTATGTAATGAGCGCGTGCGTTTCTCAAAATAGCTGATCATCTCAAATAGAGTCGGTACTAACATACATCCTCAAGGTGTTAAAAATGGTGATCCCAAACTTAGGCAACGCCGGCAACTCCATTCCAGTGCAGGTGTAAAATAAAATGATTAGGAATATGTTGACGTGATGGTTCGTTTTCGTAAACGATACGCTTGATTCGCGGGGCATCGAGTAAATTATTTATACAGTAGACTGATTTTCGACTTGGACTGGTTTGTCCCAATAGTACAGACAGCTGCTGTGAACGGATCTTAACCCATAGTACGGATTCTATTGGACCACTCACAAGATGTGATGGTGCTTTTTCATAGGGAAAACTTTCAAATTTAGATTTAAAGCGACGCTTGTGAGCTGATTTGTAAAGGGTGTATTCGATAAAAATGGCACACTCATCAAAATTAAACTGATTATCGGATTTTCTTGAAATTTTCAGGGAATGAATAACTACTAATGAGTTTTGATTTACAGCATTTGTTTTATTCAATTTCGTCTCCCATCCCGAATGCCCGCACCTTCCTTTTCACTCCACCCATCAAATTTTGTACAACCGATTTTCCCAGTGTTTTTGTTGTTTTTACCCAAATTTTCTTCAATGCTAGCTCTGTTTTTATAGTTTTGGGATGTTTGCGAAGTTCCGTTTTCATAATTGCCCAGAATTTTTCAATTGGACGAAGTTCCGGTGAATTTGGTGGGTTCATATCCTTTGGCACAAAATTGACTCCGTTGGCTCGGTACCACTCCAATACGTTTCGAGTGTAGTGGAAGGATGCTAGATCAGGCCAAAACAGAGTTGATCCTTTGTGCTTCTTAATGAATGGCAAGAGACGCTTCTTAAGGCACTCTTCCGTGTAAATCGCACCGTTTATTGTTCCGGAAGTGATGAAGGGAGCACTTATTTCACCACATCCGCAAATCGCCTGCCAGATTAGAAACTTCTTTGCAAATTTCGATAGTTTCTTCTTTCGAACATCCTCCGGAACATCGAACTTCGACTTGGCAACGAAATATTCTTGCCCAGGAAGTTGACGGAAGTTGGCCTTGACGTATGTTTCGTCATCCATCACGATGCAACCGGATTTGGTGAGCAGCTTCGTGTAAAGTTTCCGGGCGCGGGTTTTCGCAGTGATGTTTTGTTTTTCATTCCGGTTTGGGGCTTTTTGCACTTTGTAAACATGTAACCCAGCACGTTTCATGGTTTTCTGCACAAAACCGACTGACACCTTAGACTTTTTAGCGACATCTCGAATTGACATGTTTGGACGGTTCTTGAATTGTTGTACGACTTTCCCGGCCATTTTACTGACCACTTTTACAACCACTCCCTTCCTTCCTTTGGACACTCAGACGCTCCTTGAAGGTTCTTATTACACGAGACACAGTTGTATTTGCATTTCCAAGCCTTTTAGCAATCCACGCCCCTGGGACGCCCCTGGATTTTGATTGTGAGTGCACAAAATTTTCTCAAGGACAATTTCTTGTTTCGACGACATGACTGCAACTACTGAATGTATAACTATGAAACTTGGCAGATGTAAATAATACACTATGGATAAGATCTAAAGGGCGATACGGTCAAAATTTGGTCAATATCAACTTGACGTATTTCTTTCAATTTTGCATTTAAAAAACCTGAACACCCCTCATTTTGAAGGTGTGTGTGTGTAGAATGTTGCTCCTATTTTGATTTTGGAATTCACTCTTCAGTTGTCAAAATGCCGTCCAAGCAAGAAGAGCAGCGTATCAAAATTTTGCTCGCGCATCGCGAAAATCCGAGCTACTCGCACGCAAAGTTGGCAAAATCGCTAAAAGTTGCCAAATCAACCGTTACAAATGTAATTAAAGTGTTTGGGGAACGTTTGTCGACAGCCAGGAAGTCTGGATCGGGGGGTAATCGAAAACCGGAAGCCGCTGAGACGACAAAGAGAGTTGCCGGTAGTTTCAAGCGAAACCCTAACCTATCTCTCTGAGATGCCGCAAATAAGCTGGGTGTATCGTCTACAACCGTGCATCGAGCCAAAAAACGAGCCGGACTATCGACTTACAAGAAGGTAGTGACTCCAAATCGCGATGATAAACAAAATACGACGGCCAAAGCGCGATCCCGGAGGCTGTACACGACGAAGTTTGACTGCGTGGTAATGGACGACGAAACCTACGTCAAAGCCGACTACAAGCAGCTTCCGGGACAGGAGTTTTATACGGCAAAAGGAAGGGGAAAGGTAGCAGATATTTTCAAGCACACGAAACTGTCAAAGTTCGCAAAGAAATATCTGGTTTGGCAAGCCATCTGTACCTGTGGCTTGAAAAGCAGCATTTTCATAGCTTCCGGGACTGTCAACCAAGAAATTTACGTGAAAGAGTGTTTGAATAAACGTCTGCTGCCTTTCCTGAAGAAACACGGCTGTTCCGTACTGTTTTGGCCGGATTTGGCATCTTGCCATTACGGTAAAAAGGCCATGGAGTGGTACGCCGCCAACAACGTGCAGGTGGTTCCCAAGGACAAGAACCCTCCCAACACGCCAGAGTTCCGCCTAATTGAGAAATACTGGGCTATTGTCAAGCGGAACCTAAAGAAGACCAAAAAAACTGCTAAGGACGAGCAGCAGTTCAAGGCAAACTGGCTTTCTGCGGCGAAGAAGGTGGACAAGGTGGCTGTACAAAATCTGATGGCAGGGGTCAAGCGTAAGGCCCGGCAATTCGGATTTGGAAAAGCGGAAGCCTAACTGAATATTTTTCCTGAATTTTATACTAATTGAACTTGAAAAAAAAATTTAATTTGATTTTTTAAATAAACGATTTCACCGATTTACACGCGTTTTCCCTTGACCAAATTTTGACCGTATCACCCTTTACTCAAATTTCTAGGTTTTTTACTCCTACGATTCAAAAGTTACAGAAGATTTTCTGTGTGCCATTTTTATCGAATACACCCTTTACCCATTTAAATAAACAATAAGGATGCTGTTGCTGTTACTCACAAAGACCAATGACTTTTGAGCCACAATAAACTGATTGTTGAAAAGGCCAGCGGAGGGTTAGACAAACGAAACATTTGTAAATATTGTAAATGCCGTCATTGTTGCTCGGAATGATCAATAATTTTATGTCTCCACATTTTTTAGTGTTAAAGTGACATTTATTTTTTATTTCGTAACTTTAAGGTGTTTACAATTAACTGCATTGTTCAAAAGATGGCCCATTTAGTGCCCAATTGAGGCTTGAGGCTTAATCAGAGGTTCTTTTGTCCTTTCGAAGTTGGCTACTAATTGTAGACCCCCTGGTTGGCATCCTGTCAATCAAAATATTTACTTTTGGATATGTTGTTACTCCGCCTTGAGAGATTAGAGAATTTTTTTCTTCATTTATTTATTCATATACTTATTTATTATAACCCAGTGCGAGCATTGCTACGCTTGCAACTAAATGAATGAAAATTTAACAGAACTGCCGCGTTTATGGTCCGTTTTCGGAATGAGTTTTGTTAAAATATTTTCGTTTGCAAATGTGTGACCTCTATTATAGATTTTTATTTTTGTATGTTGTTTTTGTTTTTATTTTTGGTAACGTAGCTGCATTGCATTAGTTATTGTATTTCCAAATACATTCATCTAAAAAATATTTACAAAAATTATTCTTTTTTGCATTTTTTTTTTTTTATTTCTTCAAATACTGGATTGATGTGGGATATGTTGTTACGTAAGTTGTTGTTTGGTTGAAACTTGTGTTCCATTTGAATCAGAGTCTTCCCTCCCTCTTTCAGAGAGAGGAGAAGTCTCAAACTATCATAAAACATTTCTTGCCTTCAAAAATCTTCACATGCCAAATTTGGTTCCATTTGCCTGATAAGTTCTCGAGTTATGCAGATAATTCTGTTTCATTTGTATGAGAACCCCCCTCCCCCTCCCTCTTTCAGAGCCGAAGCTAAGAGTCAGGATCGTGTGCCTGGAGGTCACATTGAGAATTTTACCATTCACATTAGGTTCGTAGTTGCAGCGCGCTTTGGGATCATCCTTGCCTTAGACCCACCCTAATAACATGGAAGGAAACTACAGGAAATAGTGGCAAAATACATTTTTTATCTTTTTTTATGATATGATAGTAGATTATGGCATATAAAATGGTTACAGGTTATCGTAATTTGGGATGTACTGTTCGAAAGGTGCTAGTTCTATGCTGTGTCGGAGTCAGTGAATGGTTAACTTTGGCCCATTTTGCCCTAACAATGAGTTTTTCAATTTTTACAATCGCCTCCGATCTTTTGCTTGAAAATAAGCGCATCTTATGTGAAAAAGCCAGCCTGGGAAATCAAATGGTGCTAGTTTCACGCTGTGCTGGAGTCAGTTATGGAAGTTTCATCCATCATACAACAAACTGCTTTTAATTAAAATTTCATTTGAATGTTTTAGAAGCATTTTAAAATTTTCGTTCTAGACTTTAACATGGGACCTGTCAGATTTATCACCATTCGGTGTCTTTTTCTTTTTAGAAGGGCTTCAAATGGTGAGCTGACAACTTCGAAGGAGGGTGCAACCGACCTCTGGTCCTCAAAAGTTCATACCTCACGCCTCCACGAGTCACATGATCACAATAGACTGCCAGCTTAAACATGGAGACGCTGGTTGGCGTAGCCTGGGCAATGTTGTCAATCTGACAATAGCGAAGTGGGGGAGGGGGTTACGACCTGTAAATAAAATCATATAATTTTCCATTCTCCTATCAATTAATGATTTCAGCAGGCTTCGGAATCATCTTTGCACTCGAAAACCATTTATCTCAGAGCCTGGAGCAACATGACATAAAAGGCTGAATTTGTTTTTCAGCATTTCAGCATAACATTGACTTTGAATTTGCACTACTGAACATTAACTACTATATTTTTAAAAGATGCTTATAGGCAGTATAGGATTATATTTTAATATTTTGTTTAAGGTCTGTATCCACATTAATCCGGACACCTTCAAATCATTGTAACTTTTGAAATATTGCACGTAGGAATGAAAAATTTCACTGCGGTATAGCTGAGAGTCTGTGAGTCTATTCGGAATGTTTGACGGTGGAGAGGAAACCGAGAAGTGACAAAACATTGGACGCGCTGATCCTATCATGGACCGAAAGGTGAAAAGGATATTAACGAAAAACCCAAATCTCTCCATTCGTACGGTGGCTCGTAAAGTAGGGATGTGCCTGGTTTTGTCCAAAAATCAAAACAACGTTTGGGACTTAAGTCGTATAAAGTAAAAACAGTTCCAAATCGCAACGACAAACAGAACTTGGCAGCAAAATCACGGGCTCGACGTTTGTACTGCGAATATTTGACGAAGTTTTCATGCGTAGGACGATGAAACTTATGTCCTGGACGATTTCAAGCAGCTTCCAGGGCTGGCTTTTTATTGTGCTATGGCCAGAAATGCTACAACTGAGCATTTCAGAACGAAAAAGGCATCGAAATTTACCAAAAAATATCTTGTGTGGCAAGCAAGGTATTGCCTTGGTTTGGGATCGCCCGTTTTTTTACACATTGAGGATGTATGCTGGTCCCAAGCATCATCTTTTGGGGTTCTCTGTGTAATAACAGCTGAGTGTGGCAAAAACGGAGTAGCAACCTTGGGCTGTCAATCATGCTCATGCGGTTCGGGCTTATTCTTTTTTCAATTGGTTGTCCCTGTGCTGGATCTGGGCTTATCTTTTTTTGGGGATTAGCTGCGTTCACACAACCTATTGGCAGAAATTGTTCGCCCGGAATTCTAATTACAAATAATGTCGTTAATCGACACGAAAGCACACAATGTCGTTGGCTAAAGCATGACATGACTAAACAATATCAAACCATATCCGGCTTCCGTTTTACATGCATTTAATTTATATCTTGCAAATCACCCAAAATCTCCGCTATGCGCTCAGGTCCGACACACGCCGAAGCGCAGCCATTTAATTGTCCATTTCAGCGACTGGATTCCATTTATATTGCACAATAAACATCAGCGGAACGGAAGGTGGCTTTCCTCCCTCAGCGGTCTTTCAAAACAACAAATCCCAATGTCATCATCATCGCCTGCACTCGTGTGCTTTCGGTGACATATCCTTTCGCCATTGGCTAGGTCAGATATGTTTTCCTGTCATAGTTATGCTATTTGCTTGTACACTGACGTAAGTGTTATTTGTATACCTTTAAGTCGTGGGAGTAGAACCGAACGGAAGGTCAGATGGATTCGGCACGGCGTAAATGCTTTTCTCTGTTTCTCCTCAAAACTGCAGCGACGGATAAATTGACAGCGAAGCTCTGGTGATGATGACAATAGTGTTGACGATGATGGTGATGCATACGTCAACACTTTTGGCGCATTCGGTAGATGGACGAAGGGCGGCGGCGCTCCGAAACGTGATTGTGACAAAATGAGGAGCGAAGAAGTCAGTAGGAGCTTTTCTGTTCGTCCACTGTTGTTTATGCGAGGTGGTAAACTTACTTTCGTTACATGTAAGTGCTGCTTCGGGAGCTATCCGAGTAGATTAACTTCTTCGTGATAGAGATTACTAAAGGAGCATAGATTACGATCGATCGATTAAAGCTGTCTGGCGGGTGGGTGTCGATAGGATGCGGTTAGTTAATTTGGATGGTTTGCCGAAAGTTCAAACACCTTCATGGACTTAATGAGCTTCCAATAGTTTAACGATTTGCATCCACATGCACTTCAAAGCAATCATTCTCATCAAACTTTGCTGATAGAACCCGCGCCAAACTCGACCAGAATACAAAGAGTTAAAATTTTGCAAAATCAACATCGCAAAACAATCGTTTCTTGGACAGCCATGCGAATCGTTCCTGCGTTTCCTAATAACAACACATTTTCCAAACGAGTCACTCCCTCACTGCAACACCGAACGCAGCCAAGCACATAATGAATGCGAATTAATGCCACATTTTAGTAGGTCATTCTACGAAACCTCAACCATCCGGTACGGCACACATTTCTTGCACCCAAGTTCCACTTGCAGCTCAGAAGAGAAAAAGCTTTTCTCCTCCGACCCGTTGAAGACAGTTGGCAGTAACTACCCTAAGTAAGCGTTTCTGCTGTTTGGATTAATT
>JAHHFK020004556.1:0-172955 GCA_024533555.2 Aedes koreicus
TAAAGGGTGATACGGTCAAAATTTGGTCAAGGGAAAACGCGTGTAAATCGGTGAAATCGTTTATTTAAAAAATCAAATTAAATTTCTTTTTTCAAGTTCAATTAGTATAAAATTCAGGAAAAATATTCAGTTAGGCTTCCGCTTTTCCAAATCCGAATTGCCGGGCCTTACGCTTGACCCTGCCATCAGATTTTGTACAGCCACCTTGTCCACCTTCTTCGCCGCAGAAAGCCAGTTTGCCTTGAACTGCTGCTCGTCCTTAGCAGTTTTTTTGGTCTTCTTTAGGTTCCGCTTGACAATAGCCCAGTATTTCTCAATTGGGCGGAGCTCTGGCGTGTTGGGAGGGTTCTTGTCCTTGGGAACCACCTGCACGTTGTTGGCGGCGTACCACTCCATGGCCTTTTTACCGTAATGGCAAGATGCCAAATCCGGCCAAAACAGTACGGAACAACCGTGTTTCTTCAGGAAAGGCAGCAGACGTTTATTCAAACACTCTTTCACGTAAATTTCTTGGTTGACAGTCCCGGAAGCTATGAAAATGCTGCTTTTCAAGCCACAGGTACAGATGGCTTGCCAAACCAGATATTTCTTTGCGAACTTTGACAGTTTCGTGTGCTTGAAAATATCTGCTACCTTTCCCCTTCCTTTTGCCGTATAAAACTCCTGTCCCGGAAGCTGCTTGTAGTCGGCTTTGACGTAGGTTTCGTCGTCCATTACCACGCAGTCAAACTTCGTCAGCATCGTCGTGTACAGCCTCCGGGATCGCGCTTTGGCCGTCGTATTTTGTTTATCATCGCGATTTGGAGTCACTACCTTCTTGTAAGTCGATAGTCCGGCTCGTTTTTTGGCTCGATGCACGGTTGTAGACGATACACCCAGCTTATTTGCGGCATCTCGGAGAGATAGGTTAGGGTTTCGCTTGAAACTACCGGCAACTCTCTTTGTCGTCTCAGCGGCTTCCGGTTTTCGATTTCCCCCCGATCCAGACTTCCTGGCTGTCGACAAACGTTCCCCAAACACTTTAATTACATTTGTAACGGTTGATTTGGCAACTTTTAGCGATTTTGCCAACTTTGCGTGCGAGTAGCTCGGATTTTCGCGATGCGCGAGCAAAATTTTGATACGCTGCTCTTCTTGCTTGGACGGCATTTTGACAACTGAAGAGTGAATTCCAAAATCAAAATAGGAGCAACATTCTACACACACACACCTTCAAAATGAGGGGTGTTCAGGTTTTTTAAATGCAAAATTGAAAGAAATACGTCAAGTTGATATTGACCAAATTTTGACCGTATTGCCCTTTATCACGATTTTTACGGTTAAAAATATTCTTAAGAGGCGGAAAACAAACCGCTGATACAGTGACCGGCAAAAATAAAGATCCACCTTTGATCAATGTATTATTGTTGAGAAAAAAAAACACGTATTTACATAGACGAACCATTTCAGTACAAAAATAACGATCACTTTTATTCCTTGCATAAAATAAAAAACAAAATTATTGGAGTTTAGTAAAATGCGTATGACATAAAAAAAGATCCACTTCATGTATGAATAAAAAACAATAATCGAAAGAGTTGGAATCAACTCTTCAATAGTCAATATGACCTCCCTTCGCTTCAATGATGGTCTGCAATCGTTTCGGGATGCTTTCGACTAGGTTTCTGAGGTGTTGTGGATCCAACTCATTCCAGGCCTGCTCCAGTGCCGCAAAATATGTTTGCTTGTTTGTTACGTGGGTTTTTTCGACTCTATTGTCGAGAATTGCCCAGAGATTTTCAATTGGGTTTAAATCCGGGCTCTGGGGAGGCCATTCCAAGGGTTTAATCCGACAGGCACGGAAAAAAGCTTGTGTTTTCTTGGCCGTATGCTTTGGGTCGTTGTCTTGCTGAAAAATGTAATTATCTTCCAGACCCATTTTCAGCAAAGATTCTTCCATATTCTGGTTCAGAATATCTATATACCCATCTGCCGTCATAATACCACTGATTAGAACCAGATTCCCCACTCCAAACCATGAGAAACAGCCCCAGACCATGATATTTCCACCGCCGTGCTTCATGGTCCCTTGTAGATGTTTATCCTTCAGCCCTTCATCGCTTTTCTGCCAAACTCGCAGTCGTCGTTTTCTGTTGAACAGCTCAAACTTTGATTCGTCTGACCAAACAACCCGTTTCCAGAACTCCAGTGGCTTATTTATATGGTTTCATGTAAACCGCAATCGCTTCTCCTTATTCACACTTATGAACGACCGTTTCCGAGCAAAATGACTTTTCAAACCGTGCTCAGCAATGCGTCGCCGAACTGTACGATCGGATATCGAAAGGCTTAGCTTTTCTCTGAGCGCACGGATGGTAACAAACGGATCCTTTTTAATTTCTCGGATGATTCTAGTGTCTTCGCGGTGATCAGACTTGCGATTGCGTCCACGTCCTGTTCGATCTGCGACACTTCCAAGCTTTTGGTGTTTTAAAACTATTTTCTGCACTGCACCACGGCTTACACCATACTTTTCGGCAACTTTGCGCTGAGATTCGTTTTTTGAGCAATCGCGCACGATAAGATTTCGAACTTGGACTGCTATTTTCTTTCCTCCCATGATCGATTCTTAAAAAACTCGTAACTTGGGCTAAACTCACTTATTTCTCACAACTGTAGCAATTATCTGTGATGGATGTGAATAAAGGAATGTCAAAAGCATGATCAACAAGGGGTAAGCCAAGTGGATGTACACGGAAAGTATTTTTTTTTTTCCTAGTGGATCTTTTTTATTGACATACCGTAAACACAAGCTTATTTCGTTTTTCACATGCAGTTGGCTGAAATGAATAAGCCTCATGAATGATACTCAAATATGTACAGTACGGGTAAGAAAGTTGCTATTGATACGAAGTTGTAAAGATATCTATGCCTGATTAGTATACGGCTCGATGGATCTTTTTTTTCGCCGATCACTGTAGGTGCCCAAATATTTTTGGAATGTTCTATGAACATCTTGATTTTGGTTTCAGTAAGAGAAACATCCAATCGAACTGATGTGATGAACGCCGAAGCGATTCCGACTAGTCCTTCCCGTGAAACGGATTTCATCAAATAATAAAGATTCGTTATGGAGTTGTTAGAAACGGAAACATCTTCATTTTCTGTTTCAATTTCCAGAGCATTATCTAGTTACATCGTTGACGGCGGAAGGGACTGATGGAGCTTCACGATATGTTCCTTTAAACTTGTACAAATAGTACCACAATCGGCACATCGGAAAGGGAATGCATTCCTCAAGGCGGTGTTCATCTTGCGGATTTGCTTGATATGATTTCTCAATTCTTCCACATAACCTAACATACGCGATCTACAGCCAGCCACAGGGCCATCGTTTTTGTTTCATAAAGTGTTAAAAATTTATAATTACTGACAATAGCTAATACTTAACTTACCAACTTATTGGATAGTTCTACAATTTCTTACAGCGACAGTTCAAGATAATCCAGGAACGGTACTAACCAAATAAATTCTTTATTGAAAATTGCGTCAGCATCAAGTCACAACAGAGTTAATTTTTTTCCCAGCGGAGATAACTTTTTACACATATTTTTGGCGTCGTTGGCAAACTTGAAAATGCATAAAAGTACGCTTCATTCGTGTCTCAGAACTAGTCACTTTTGGACGTATAAACTATAGTTTTGAAAATGTCTTCCAGTATTCCGGATTAACCTAAGGTTCATTTCCTGGCAAAAAAAAATAATTACTTTAAATGATTTACGCCTCTGTATTAAGCACACTAAAAAGTTAAACTTACCCATACATGCCACAGATGTATCTGTCAAAACGAGAATAATATGACATAGAATGCGTTTTTAGACAAAGTGTATGATTTATTTTGTCCAGTACTGTAACTCCTCCCTGTATGCTCCGATTGTCAGAAACCATCTGACTCAAAGCTGTCCCAATTATATACAATAGACTACTTTTAGCTTTTACTTTTAGCTATTGTTTAGATACTGATGTTGGCAATTATAGGCTATTGGTGTATGACCTTTGGTAGCAATTATTTGATCAGTATCTAAGGCAGCAAAGCTTTTATTGCGTTCACCATATTCTGCCATTAACGCTCTGGAGTCACAACGTATCGCTCAAAGCCATGGTTGCTCTAAAAATTCAGATTCTGTCTCTGAAAAGGTAGACAAATTTGTTTAAAAAGTAAACCACCGGTTTTTTCATATTTTGAATTATTTACAGATTCTACTGGTTTTCAGTTGCTGCCGGTATGCTTTATTTATTCCTCAGATCCTGTCGAATTCTCATGCAGTCTTTCTTATTCAGCAATCTTTCCTTCACGGTCGATACAGCTTAGTGCGTTTGAATAATTTATATCAATATGTTTGAAAAAGATTTGATCGTTTTTTTTTTGCAGCCTTCATTGGAATACGACATTTCCGGCCGTTAGCGTGTGTCAGGTTTTAAACGATGAAACGATGGCGGATTTGTTCGAGAGGTAAGAGGATTCTATTTGTTGCGATATTTTTACTCCCCAATTCGTTTTACTTCTGAAGTATGTTCCGCGAGAGCAAAATTCTATGGAGTTTATTTTGTTTCCGCTTGAACTTAAATGTGTTGTATTCGTTTAGAGAAATTGGACCCAATCGCGACTACAGAATGGACAATGTTATGAGTGATATAGCATTCTATAGTGGGACGTGTTACTCTTGCGAATATTGTACTGGTGGTCATCTAAACTGTCCTGGAAATTTCTCCGATGTCCTGAGGGTGTACCGGGCGAACTGTTCTTCATTGATATCCGACTGCACTTGGCAGGGTCGGCCATTTGAATGCTGTCAGTTCTTTCATCTCTTAGAGACGGAGTTTGGAAAATGTTATAGTATCAATTCACAGAATAGCTACCCGAAAACAGCAACAAAACTGATTAATAATAGATACTCTGGTCCAGGCGTGTTGCGATTTAGGGTAAAAGAAGACTTACAAGTACACCTTCACGATGAGAATGCAGTTCCGTTCGCATACGCCGACCGTACGCTAAAAGAGACGGTACTCTGGGGAATGAATAAAGAAATTATCTTCAAAGTAACCGAAATGGAAAATAACGACAATCTTCATGATATCGCTATAAATCGGCGTGATTGCAGATTTCCTTGGGAATTGCCCAAAGACTGTAAGTGACTCCGCACAGTATTGATTGTGTGATCTTTAACTTTTCCGTTTCAAATTCACCAGCATTGCAGCTTTACGAGAGATATAGCTTTGCATCGTGTGCCGTAGAGTGTTTCATGAAAACTCAAATTGAACTCTGCAATTGTACGCATCACCTGATGCCGAAAGCGAAACGTGGTAATGTTTATTTTTCTTGTTTCAAACGGACCTTGTCACCTGAGTTTTATCATTCAACTTTTCGTTAAAGCAAACAATGCCGTTAAAATCTGTGACTTCAAAGGACTTACCTGTTTGACGGAAAAATCAAGTCAGTGCTACTTTCAAATAGAATCGAAAGTCCTATTTTCCTAGAATTTGCTAAATTTCTTGATGTTGCAGTGGAATTGGCCAAAAAACGAAAACAATGTTCTTGTCTATCGTCCTGCATTGAACCGGAGTATTTTGTTGTCTACAATTCAGATAAGTAACTAGTGTGCGGCTGTATGCATTACTCGCATTCGAAGAGTAATAATCAACGAACCATTCCTTAATTACAGTGAGCTGGAAAGTGAAGATGACTTGGTAACAATAAGAATGCTTTCTTTGCCAGACATGCGGTTTCTGAGAAACACCGTCAAAACGGAGATGGATCTATTCAGTGAATATCAAACTATGCAAATTAACCTTAATTTGAACTTTATTGAACCATGTTTCTTTTTAATTGCAGTTTCGCTGGGTGGGTTGATGGGATTATTTTTCGGGATTTCTCTGCTGACTGTCTTTTACGCTATGGCGCTTGCCATTCGCGGTTGTTCCAGTCGAAAACATGAAGGTAAAACAGGCAGCAGCTCGTAAAATTGGCACCGTGATCATTGACGATTCAGAAGAAAGTTTATTCAAGTTTGAGAAAATTTTCTGTCGCTGGAATAACAAGGTATCAAAATTTCGTCGTTATTGTGAAATAACTGTACAACTAGTGGAAGGATTTTGCGACAGGAAAAAGAAAAAGAAGAATCAGCAGAAAATAAAATGCATTGTGGAATCGAACTGAAGCGCGGGTGCATTGGTGCATTCAATATCATCACTGTTGGTATACTGTCAGGGCATCTTGTTAAAAAGTTTTCGTCGGATCAACAATGAAGTGGAAAGGATAACAGCACAACTCAACTGTAATTTGCAAAATAACTGATATTGTTTCGCTTAGATTTGATACATTGTTGAGCCATACATTAAAGCACAAATGATTGAATGTTGATTGTTGATCATGTTCCAATTCTCAAATAATATTTATCGACGTTATGCAGCATTCCACAAGCCAAACCCTATGTCTACAAATCTCTCACTTTACCAAAATTGTTGTTCAAAATTACTCTATTTTGAATGATAACAAGCCTTTCGGATTATCAATTTCTGTGGTAAATTTCATTCCATATAATTTATTAATATAGAAGACAAGATTTCCTTTTCTGTTTTGTGGATCAAGATGCAATTGAAATAAGGTAGATTGCTTTACGGCCGAGTTTTATTTTTATTGAAGTTTAATTTGTTTTTGAAAAAAATGCCGTTAATGTTCAACAAGGTTAAGCTTTCGGTCAATTTACTTCTCAAAACGCTGTGAAAATTCTGTTCTTATTTTAGAAAACGTCAAAACAAAATAAATAAATAAACTTTCATACTAACAAATGGTTTTTAAAGTGGAAGTTTGCTAACTAGGAATAGATATGTAGCGAAAGTATTGATAGTTCCGATAGAATTCAGTAGTTCCTTAGAAAGGGAAGTGAAGCCATTGGTCCCAGTCCGATGTGTCGATAGAGTTTGATATTAGGGTGCAGGTCGCACTATCCTTATCAGTCCGTCACATCTACTGATCATGATCTGCCGATTGTTATTTTTTTCATACTCATACCATAGCTTTCGGACTATTTATAAGCCACGTAGACTTTTCTGGGGGGAGGTGGTCTGGCCAAAGTCTACGCTCCATACAAAAATTAAAAAAAATGTATGGAGATAAGTCTACGAGGGGGACGGGGTGGTATATCTTCAAAAATGAGTGTACGTGGTTTATGAACAGGCCCTTTACAGAATAAATCCGAACAGAAAAAATAATGAATTTTAACAGACGCGTAACATTTCCCCTCATTTAATTCCAAGCAAAAGGAAGCGTAAACAACGAAATTGTTGCAATCTTTCATGCACCATACAACAATGTTTGCAATCTTCCATACAACAGACTAGATTCAGGCGTTATCTGGCTTAAATTTACATGAAACATCCCATTAATTTCTGCCAAATCTAGCATTCCCTTTATGTGCATTAGATAACGCAGAAAATTACATGTTTCTTTCAAACTGTGCGAGTCGCAGAGAACATCAACAAGTCGCGGAAGTGAATCGGTGTAAATACTGAGCCGAAAAACAAGTATATGAAGAAGCCAAAAAGGACCTAAACCGGTGAAGAATGTAGAAGAAATGAAGAAAGCATGGCTTAGTATGCAAAAAAAAATGGTCGATTCTGAGGTTATGCAGAACCTTATTGCTGGGGTTAAGGATCACACATTCGGATGTAAAGGCGACATAAATTAAATGAATGATGCCAAAACTAGCTGTAATTGTTTCTTTTGTATGATGTATGGTATGTACTACCGCCCATTGTAGCACGGAAACGAAGTCCGACAGCAATGGGCTCTCCTCTCTGTTAGACTTGATCAAGCTTTAATAACCACTGATTATGCTAATCATGCCATTGTATGAAGGGCCAAAAACAAGTTGAGAGGATCGATAGGCAACATCACTTATACGTTTTCACAGGGATATAAAGAATATCCTCCCCCACAACAAGATTGAACAATTGGTCAAAAGAGCAAGCTATCTAACATGAGGATGCCCTAATGGGCGGGGAGAAGAGCCCGCCTCTATTCACAAACTGTTAGCAATGGGGAATTGGCATTCCCTCTCTCCCCATCCAGAGTGCTTCATTCGGGTGCCCTGATGGTCCCTCTCATATTCATGAATTATTTATATAATAGAGTATATATTTATGTAAATGAAAAAAAAAAACTACAATCATTCGTATCTATTATATATGATCTGCATTCAGTTGATCCTGAAATGCAAGAAATGTTGTAAAGTGTTAAAGTGTAGAGTTCTGGGGTTCCGCGCTTAAGCGTTTTCAGCGATAGCAGTATTTTACAAAAATCTTGATTTGATGTATGCTAAAAAAGTTTGTTAAATTTAACAAAAGCCATGGTCACTATTTGCTGCTTGATGCTGATTTATAACAGCAATACGCTTTTATTTTTGCTGGCCTCATAATTATTACTCCTGAGTTAGGAAAGGGAGTTAAAGACAAATGGACATAAAGAAAAACAAAAAGTAATGTTTGCAAACCGAAAATGAAAAATACATTTAATAATAAGTGCAAAAGCCTACCATAGATGCCGTAACTTGCATACACATGTAATTTTCTGCGTTATATAATGCACATATATGGAATGCTAGATGTCATAAATGAAAGGTTCGTGTTAATTTAAGACAGATACCGCCTAAATCAGGTTTATTGTATGAAAATGTGAAGGTCATGATATGATGAAAATAATACGATATTGTAAAGAAATACTAAATAATGTATACATAATAATGAAATGCAGCTATTTGCCTTGAAACTCTAAAGTGGCGAAAATGGCAATGTGATATAATGAAATAAAGTTGATCACTGCCTAGCAAAAAAGCAAAGAAATAATGTGAAATAAATTTTATATGAGTATGATCACTGCCCATTAACATTAACTTAATAAATTCAAAATTTAATTTAAACTAGAAAATTATAAACATTTATTGTTTATTTTTACTCCCTGAAAATTTGGTGATAATAGAATAAATTTTGTGTGTGCGGAATTTAAACGGTACACCCTTTAGTGCGTGTGCTTTTCCTCGAACCGTCTCATTATCTTCTGTTACATCACCGAGATCGAAGGCAACGTGGCGTGGCGTGGTTTTTGCTCTGGTCGACCCCTACGGAGGCTCATGGCCGCAGTGGGCGTGAGCTGTTTGCGGAATTATGGATTTAATTGGCTAATTGGCAAACACGTGAGTGACACGCGATTTTAAACGATTGGTCTAGTGCTCATAGGCGATTAAGAAGGCCACTGAGCTGATGGTTCTTTCGAAACACCAGCGTTTTTGTACGGATTCTCTTAGGGAGTTGGAAAAGGTCATTCATAAATATAACGAGAATACGCATAAAAACATGCTAGAAGGGTGGAAAGAATATCTAGAGGAAATTAACAGTGAATTTAAGTAAGTTAGATTACAGTTGGAGTCATCCAAGGAATTCCGGAAGCCGCTAGGACAATCGATTCAGGTTGAAGATAGTGGCATTCAATCACTGGACATATTTAATCAACCCCACGTACAGAATTTTGTTAGGCAACCTGGTATGAATACCACACAATCAAGAGTAAAACTGTCAGAAATTAAACTTCTACATTTCAATGGTTCAATTAAGGAATGGCCAACGTTTAAAGACACCTTCCAATCATTGATAGGCTCTATACCTCAGTGGATACATTTTCAAACTTGGTTTTATCTTTATTTAAAAAGGTTAAGCGTGTGATCGAATTTATTGAGGTTACCTCTGCAAATTATTCTGTTGCATGGGTTTTATTAGAAAATCGGTACGAGAACAAATATCTAATAGTAAAATTGTAGTTTTCAGTCGAACCGAGGAAAAAGGAGAGCCATGAGGCCCTGAACAAACTCATTGACGAATATGAACCGATCCTGAAGATGCTCGAGAAAGTTGGTGAGCATCCAGACAACTGGTGCACTACTCTCGTGTACATGCTCAGTTCGAGTCGAGTCGAGGATTCAGCAACCATGCGGGATTGGGAGACTCATCGAGGATCAACAACTGTTCCTACGTAACCTGAACTCATCGAAGGAAGCGCATTCACAGTCTCGTTCTACAATCGGTTGCCACCTCCAAGCCTCGGTCTGCCCATCCCCATCGCATGTCCGCCTTATCACGCACCAACTTTTCCAAAGTTTGCTCAGCTCACTCAGCCTTATCCTCCCTTTCTGCAACCAATCGCTTCATTTGCCGTTCCAGTGTGAACCCTTTCGGAAAATGATCGCTTCTGAGCGATTTGAAGCTACCAAGAAAAATGCGCTCTGCATTAATTGCCTTTCGTCTTCACATATCGTCAAGAACTGTTCCAGTGGAGTTTGCCGAGTGTACAACGAATTACATCATACGATGCTGCATCGTCGAACCTACCCACGAAGAAATCTTCTCAATCTGGTTCGTAGTCATACTTTTCATCATACAATCAAGTGAACCACTCACAGTCCTCACCTGAAAACCAACCGTCTTCGCCTCCTGAAAACCAAGCCCTTACAGTCACTGCCATCTTCTCAGCCACTTCTCTTCAATATTCAACGAACTGTAGTTGCTGTCAACAGCCTTCGTTAAGGTCTTCAATTCAACCGGACAGTTCCCGTGGGCTAGAGCTCTTTCAGATTCTCGGCCCCAGCTCAATTTTATATCACAGTTACTTGTTCAGGAACTAAAACTAAGACGCACATAAGTATTCATCCCAATCAGTGGTGTTGGCTTTTTGTCTACGTCATCCAAACATTATACTATCGTGCGCATCCAATCCCATCACCTAGGCTTTGATTCAAATTGGAAATTCCACTCGACGTTGTTTAGCATTGGAACGGCGGCTTTTCACCAATCCTGCCCTGAAGAAAGCCTACTCATAATTCATTCGAAAATATGCAGAGCTCGGAAACGTGAATAGCCAACCCGCAGCCATAGCTAATAACTTACTATCTTCCTCACCATTGCATAGTACGGCCAGACAGTATCACCACCAAGTTAGAGTTGTTTTCGATGCTCCATGTCCAACTTACACAGGGCTGTCTCTGAACGATGTCCTGGTAGTCATAGTCCTTAGATTTTGATTCTCTCAGTACGCCATAATCTCTGGCATCGAGAAGATGTACATACAAATACGAATGAACCACATCGACCAGCTTCTCCAACTGATTCTTGGAGAGATTCGCCGTCAGAACCGATTCGGAAATATCAACTGACTACTGTTACCTACGGTACTTCATCAGGACCATATCTCGCTACCAAATGCCTACAAAAACTTGCAGAAATCGGAGCTGAGATGTATCCCAAAACTGCTGCTGTAGTGGGAAAGGAGTTCTATATAGATGATTTACTCACTTAGTACCGACACTGTCGAAGAATCCCTTGGAATCTCTAAACGAAACCCAACAGTTTGTCTTTCACGATTTGGCCTTTCAGCTGCTCTACTTCTCAGCCACCCGTTTGAAAAGGTTGAATCTAGAGTTAATCTTCATGCAAAAAGTTTCTTTTGGACAATAGTGTACTAGTGTCTCATCTAGCAAACCGTGTTTCAGAGATCCAACAAATCTCGGCCAAGGGAACCGGGGACAAGGGGCCGGGGGGAGAAAACCCAGCGGGTGCATAACGCGGGAAACCGAACCCGTGATATCCCAGTACAACGGGAGATGCCTAATGACCAGGGGGAAAACCTTATCACCGACGAGCGGCCACGTTACCTCCCACGCGTATTTTCGTGTATACGTGAATAGAGAAACAGCGGGGTGGGGCGGCGCAGCGGCACATAAACAGAAAAACGCAACAAACAGAAAGGAAAAACGAAAGACCCGGAACCGGAACAAAGCAAAAGAACAAAAGAAAACGAAAAACAGAGCGAAGAGGCGCACAAGAATATGCAGATATTGCTCGTGACGGTCAGGTCAAAAAGAATTCGAGATTGAAAGCTCTTTCTCCATTAGTTTTCAATGGCATATTGTGTGTCGGTGGCCGGCTATGGCACGCTCGAGTAACTTATAGTCAGCGTCATCCAATGATTCTGCCAGATAGACATCTTCTTACTGATCAGATCCTGAAATTTTATCACCTCAAGCTGGCCATAGCTGATGACAACCCGAGCGTGTAACAAATTGAATAGAAGTTATTGAAATTGAACAACTGACCATTTCAATGACCGTATAAATCAGGCAAAGTTCTTACTTATACTCCATGCAGGATAGTCAAGGCAGGTTATCCTGCCTGTTTGCCTACTCTGCATATAGTAGCTTGTCAAAAAGTGCTTTGCTAGATTTGAACTACCATTGGAATTGCTCAATTTCGATATTGGAATGTAGTTATACATATAGTATTAGCACAAAGTATCGAAAATAATAACAATGACTTAGGTTTTTTTCAAACCATCTTGAGTTATATAGCTACCGACTAAGTTAGAATAAAGTTCATAAAGTTGTTAGCATAAACAATGCATGTATGAAGAAACGAATGGTACGTTAACAGACAAACTAATACCGCAAGACAATGGAATAATTTCGGTGGTTTATCACTACACTCCATAAGGTGAAAAGTGATATCACTGTATGACTATGTTTTTCATCGTTATTTAACCGACCAGCTATCGGACATAAATAAGGTTCTTACATCCTGTCCAAGGCAATAATTCACTGCGTCCATTTTACTGTAACTGGTGCAGCACCAATGACTGTTTTAAAATTTCGAAATTAAAATAAACTTGTGTGTTTCCTGGGGTGGAATTGTGCTGATCCTCTTTTAGTTGACGGAATGGGAACGTTGCAATTGAATCATAAATGGAATGACTTCAATGTTATCATCTATAAATAAATTAACGAATTTATTTTATAATATTACAACGAATAACGTATCGTTGAATGTACATTCATATCCACTAAAGCTGTATTTAGTATAATTTTATTCATTCTTCGCTCCCTCAGTGGGATATTGATGTATCACAGTTCGAAAAAATAACTTTCATTTACTTTCATTTCATTCAAGAACCATGCAAAAAAATGAAGCGTGATATATAATGTTGCATTCTATGTATATATACGGTAAATCGGTAAATACGTTTATCCGAACGAGGGTTAGCAGGACTTTTTTCGACCCGATTTCGGTTTATCCTCGAACGTATTATCCTTCATGAACTTCCTGATCGCTGTTCGCACAGCTCTCTCACTTACTCCTTCCATTTCTTGAGACATTTTTTTCATTAGGGCGAATCTAACATTGAGAGACTCTCTTTTATTACTTTTTCTTCATTCATATTCAAATAATCTTTACGTTTACGTGTACTAAAGAATCCCTCGAAAATTTTAGAATGGCGCTATAATAAATGAAAGAGAACAAGACAGGAGAGAATCTCTCATTGTTAGATTTGCCCTATTGAAAAAAAAATGTCTAGATATTTGCCACCTCATCAGTGACATTCCGAGTTCTGTACACCATTTGTGCACAATATTTCGACGTTGTTCCACTGAACGTCTACGCATTTTGAAACAAACAGTTGGAAACGATAAAACCGCTACACAAGGGCTGAGAGAAAAGGGTAAACAACAGGATGCAGCCATAACAAAGAACTAGTTATCAATTATTGCGAGATGGCAGCGGTTTCTGATTGCGTTCATACTTTCTGGCGCCTGAAAGGCACTTGCTTGGGTCCATGTCAGGAAACTGAAGCTTCCATATTACGAGCAAAGAGCTGAATTTACTCCACCGATACAGGAACATAAGTCAAATGCGTATTCATACGCATAAACAACCAGAGGACGGACGATAAAGTTTAGCAACAACCACACATGCAAGGCAAATCAGTAATCATTTCATACATCCATGTAGGAGAGATAGAGATAAAATGCTTGTTCCCGTCATTCATATGTGCAGTACTGGACAAAATATATCATAAAATTGGCTTGCAAACGCATTATATGTTATATTATTCTCATTTTGATAGATACATCTTTGGCATAATTGAGAAAGTTTTACTATTTAGTGTGCTTAATACAGAGGCTAAGACGTAAATCATTAAAAATATTTGTTTGACAGAATAGTTTGAATATACATTTTTTTTTTCTTAGAACAGATTTTTCGATGATATTATAAAGGCCAGTTTTAATATTTTGGCACCACTGCACACTTTGACAGCTGTATTCACAGCACAGATATAGTGTTTTCCCGCCGAATTTGGTTTCGTGTGTATTCAAAAAGTTTAAACATTCGCTTGAAGTCAAAAATTGATGATTCACGATCGTGAAAACGGCCTTTCTCTCCGGAATATTGCTAAAAAAAAAATATAAGGGACAGCCCAATGGGGTTGTACGCAAAGTTGACGTAGGACAACGTAGCAATGTGTAATGAATTTTATTATTATTATTTTCAATTGCCTGTATGAGAAAAAAGGCTGCATTGGTCGATTGGATCAAGAAGCCTTGCCGAAAATCAGTGTATAACACACAACCTGTTTATGTAGACCAAGTTAAACCGTTTGATGCATTGTCTGGTTCAACATGGTAGATTAGTTTCGTTCGTTTCGTAGAGCAACATTGAAACGTAGGTGCTGTTCTAATGGGACGTTGGATCGGCATAGATAAGTAAGTAGGTTAGAAAATTCTATGATTTGCTCTTTACAAATCTTTTGGCAGTGCTAGACTGCATTTAAATGTTGGTATGATGAAAGTGCAACAGCTGTGCTGGCAGTGGTGATTGTGTTGATATGATCGACTAGCTGGAGACCATTATCCTTATCGCGTTATAGATGGTTGAAAGTCTGTTTGGGAATTCAAAGTCAATCATTAATAATATTTTTGAACATTGACTTGACAGTTCCAACTGATTGAAGCAATAATCTCAAAAATCTATCGAGTAATGATAAAGTTATTAGCGTTCAAAATGTTTCAAATATTGGTGATGGTCGCTATTTTTCAAATTTTCATTTGACCTCTACCCTAGCCGATGGACGCAGTTTACATCAAAATAGCGTGGGTGTTCGTAGACCAGCATTAGAAAGTAAGAATGTGAGAAAATTCTATTGTACACTCTTTAGAAGGCATTTGGTGGCTCTGAAAAGGGCCGTGTGGTTTGAATGATGATACGGACACGGTCGTATTTGCTACGATAGTTGAGAGGGTCCTGATCTTAATGGCATAAAAGATAGTTGAAGAGCTGTTCGAAATATGAATTTTATATACAAGTACATACAAGGTTTCTTTAAAGAATATGTAGCTGTATAAAAATCATCATGTCGATTGGTCATCAATTTAAACTATATTTTTTTTTGCAGGAATTCAATGAACCCTTAATAACTTCTCTAAGGGTTTGAAAGTCGACTTTAAACTCATGCTATTATTCAAAATAGCTTAAAGATTCATTCGCTCCGATTGCTGCTCTGATACTTTACAACCATATTCTGCGAAATTTCACTTTCTCTTTCAAACACTTTCTCAAAAATATTTGATTCCTATTGCAAGGTAAGGACTCTATCCAACGCACTAAAACGAACAGAAACACTTTCAAGCACTGATTGGATTTTGAAGAGAACATTACCAACATTGAACAACTTGTTATAATAAAATTATGTCTGTAATAGTGAAATCATAACATGCCAGCAACCAGCGGTCTGCGATTGCAAAAGACAAATATACTTTAAACGACCCTGAGTTATTTTCTATACCGAAACATGATTTTAAGAAATATTTGGTATTTATCGAACTGAAATTGTGCGAAATTCAGGATCGGCCAGGATTTACGAACTAGGTAGGTGTCATGCGGATGCAATGAGCAAACTCTTATAATAATAATAGTATAACACTCCTTCAAAATCAGAATAGTAGCCCTGAAGAGATCTTTTTGTGTGAAATACATCATATAATAGTTATTGACATTCTGTCGAAATTTGGGAACCAGGGCGCTAAACACAGATGGTTGTACCCCGAAAAATGCCGTTCTGCATATATAGACATAGTGATTGCAGATTTTCAACACTCAACGTTGCGTCCTATCTACATCATCTACATATATATCGACATCATCTTCAAACATATCAATAATAAAATTGTACAAAATACATTTACATCATCTACAGATATATCGATATAATCTACAAATATATCAATACCATGACCATATACATCTATATATTTATCTATATCATCTACATATATTTCGAAATCATCTACATATATATCTATACATATACATGTACATCATATCGTGATATGACTACCAACTGGATCATACATGTTTCCCACCAAATTTGATAAACTTTTTACGAGCTTGGCATTGCACACGACTGCATTAAAAATGGCTGTCCAGCCATCCACTCGCTAGCGACAGCCACTGAGCCAACATTCTGGCTGGTTGCTCGCCCGCGTACCCTCCTTCAGGGTACTTGCAACCGCCAGCTGCCAGAGCAGTACTGGCCCATCTGCACATCTCCATGGCTGCCGAGCGAATGAAGAAAAAGGTGTCCCCCTTTCATATCGTGCACTGCTGCATGTGAGACTTTCCTTACTTAAATATGAAGTCTGTGATAGGAAAGTACTGTGTACTTAGTAAATTTGCTCTGAAAAATCGGCATTAGAAGACATCACCTTATATTTGCGTTCATTTCAATAGTTGAATGTTAAAAATCAATAGTTTTAAATATTGAAATCGAAGCGTAGAAAATGTCCCGATAGATTGGTGCAAACATTCTGAAAATCAATCGTGGAATGACTTAGTTATTAGCGTTCAAAACCTATATATTTTTCGTGACGCTCCAAATTTTCACAATTCGAACATGTACCCCAGTATTGAAAACACAGACGTAGTCCTACGTCAAAATACTCCGTTTCACTTGGGGCTGTGCAACACATATGGAGGGAGTACGAATCCTAAAGAATAGTGAAAAACTTATCCGAGTTAGGACGTCATCGTTCGACAACACACCGTAAGGATGTCAGGATTGTTCGATTGGCAAAGCAAAATCCGACATTTTCACCGAGAGAGATTGCTGAATCACTAAATCTAAGTGTTGATCGACGAAATGTCCGTCGACGTCTCAACGACAGGGGATTAAAGAGCTATTTGGCGTCCTTTCATTAGCAAGTAGAACCAGAAGAAGTGGCTCGAGTTTGCCAATAACTACGCTGGTATGTCGGTAGATTCTGGAAACGGGTTTTGTGGACGGACGAGAGTAAGTTTGAGCTATTCGGACAAAACTGGCGCTCGAGAGTTTGGAGAGCTTCTGGTGAAGCACACAAGGATCGATACATGCAGAAAACAATGAAGCATGGAGGTGGGAATATCATGGTCTGGGGAGCGTTCGCATGATCTGGAGTAGCAAATTTGGCATAAACCAAAGGGATCATGACTGCGGATAAATACATCAACTTTCTCTGCGAAAACTTGGAGGTGCCTCTTTTGAAAACTGGCCTGGAAACCAACTACATCTTTCAGCAGGACAACAATCAATCCAAAGCACACTGCAAAAAAAAAAACTACTGCGTACTTCAAGTCAAACCAAATCAAAATGCTCGAATGGCCTCCGCAATCCCTTAATTTGAATCCGATTGAAAATTCGTGGGGTTATCTGGACGATAAAGTGGACAAGACATCGGTAACCAATAAAAAATAACTATTTTGAAACAGCCTGGGAACATATTGATCCGGATTACCTCAAAAAGCTTGTAGAAAGTATGCCGCGTCAATTGGAAACAGTGTTGAAGGCTAAGGGGGGTATCATACTAAGTATTGAAAGTTGAAGAATAACGTCAAAAGCGTAACCGTTTTCATGCCCTCACAATATTTTCGTATAAAAATACTTTCTATTCCCAGAAGAAACTTAACCTCTACCATATTGGTCAACTGAGATATCGAAGGAAAAAAGCAAGATCTACGTGGTGTATGATTTATTTTGTCCAGCACTGTATCTAACTTTTTTCATCAACAGAGTTCCATAAACTTTCTTTTTTCATTCCATGATTATCGAGATTTTCAGCCTCGGGCTGGTTCAGCTGCCGTCGTAGTCACTCTAACACCTCTTTTGGTATTTTCGAAAACTTTTTCGGGAGTGAGATTCGAACTCATCACTTTAGCGCGAGAGGTATGGATGTTTATCACTCACCGGGGTCGACCCCTGCTACATAAACTGATGTATGATGCAAGTAAACTTTCTGAATTTTGGGTGAAAAATGCGCTATATAGAGCAAATATATTAATGTTTTTCAACGAATGTAATCGACAGTCACTTGAAGGCATGGATGCATTCTGTTCGTTAAAGTTCGTTTTGTGTCAGTGAAAAATGTTTGAGTTGAAGGTAAGTTCAAGATTAATGAACCTATGCGTAATCTTATTCTACAGAGATGAGTGATTTTTCATATCTTCTAGCATCAACTAAATCTCCTGTCAGGCCCTGGGTATGCCAAATATACGGTTGTAGACTGCCTATGGGCAGTCGTTAAGGAATCCGACCAAAACACAATGATAATATATCAAGACTTTGTTAAAACAAGTATTATAAAAACGCAAAATGCTAGATCATTATACCAAATTTATTGTTTTTCTAGAAATTTCAAGCTTCAATTCAAAGGTTTAATGCTGTGCTTTACTTACATCATTTAAAAATTTCCCTCATCATTATACCAGTGAGTTTTAAAAACTTGATCAATTTGTAAAAACGTTTGAATGTTAAGATATTATATAACGGAATGGACATTCATTTCTTCGATACTGCCCCTTCCATGTCCCTGTCCAGGTACCTTTAGAAATTCATTCATTACGTACGTGTACTGACAACTGCATTGTTAAAAAAGACGCACTCCCTCAGCGTCTCACAGAGCACTGAAGATTTCGTCTGTATGCCGGGGAGATCCATTCACAAAATTCTGATCCCTTATGAAAATGATCTAAAAGAACTGCGCATGTGTCAGAAAAAGCGCACATTTTTACACATTCCTTTTCGCATTGTACATTGAAGTTTTATATCGCTTTCATATACCACGTGAGTACCACAACTGCTCTAGCTTAATGCTTTTTTGGTCAACAATAAATCATAATAATGAACAATTAAATTTTAAATTTTGAGATTGAGACAGCATCAAGATGGAATAGAAAGCTGTGTGCTCGTGATTCTCAACTGTAATAGCGTGTCTGATCATTGTTTGTGCCTAAATTTTATAGCTGGCTTGATTGATTGTATCCGCTTCGTTCTACCTAGAAAATTTAGCCTTTGAACGATGCAAGGTCTTCTAAGAAAGGTGACTCGCAAACACTAGCATTCTACGGTAGAACCAGTAGTCATAAAAAAGAATGAATACCTACATTTATCTCTGGCGCTACGTTATACGAATAGCTACGTTTAATAGCTCTTGGGATTGCCGGAAAACATGGAGAAGCTCTACAGTGAATCCCTTGATTCCCTTGAACCGGATGAAGTGGTGGAAATTTTGGTTCTTAAAAGTATTATCACATCACAAATGTAGCGAATCAATGTCAGGTCAACCTTTTTTTATTTCTTATCAAAGGCACAATCGAGTTATACACCCTGAATTATGTTGGTGTACAGAAGCCGGTGGAGCTACAACATAATAATACAAGGGAATGGTATAGAGAGGTACATCAAAAGGGTACATGTGATTTGGAATCAATATATAGATAAGTGATAGCAACTCTAAACGTGAATTGAATAAATTGGACACCCAGCTATATTTTCTACGTTGCAAATGGACATACCAACAAGGTTAAATAGACATGCAATATATTTCCGCACTTTTTTTTTCTTTTTTATGATCAATCGAAGTTCACTGGATAGACAACGATGAGAATCATAAAGCTTGAGTCATTTTATATCCGGTCGCAAAAAAAACGGATCTACCATGATAATGAAATAAAAATGTTGAGTGCTCAAAATCCAGGTCATTTATTGCACTTAAAGGAAAAAATAGCGAAAAAGTTATTCAGATTTTGTTTTGATGAAATCTCGCACATTTTCTTCGAAGACAACTCATCATATTTTGGATACTCTGTTGGATAACCTGAACGGCCATTTTGTTCCACCATCTCTTCATCTCTGTTGCTTCCCGAGACACCCTTTCACTCTTCTTTAACTTCTGTTTGACAACTGCCCAATATTTCTCAATTGAGCGGAGTTGAGGGCAGTTGGGTGGATTGATGTCCTTTTCGAAGAAATCCATCCCGTTGTCACGATACCACTGTAGTACTTCTCCGCTGTAATGGCAGCTTGTCATATCCCGCCAAAACATTACAGGCCCATTGTGAGTTTTATTGGTCTGGAGAATACGTTTTTCCAGGCACTCCTGCTTGTGGGGAAAATCTGGTTTTTTGTCCGGGAAAAAGAGGGTTTTGGGGAATTTGGGAAAAAAAAATTTGGGTTGGGGGGGACGGAGGGGGGGTTAAGGGGGGGGGGGGATAGGGGGGGGGAGGGTGGAGAGGGGGCGTACTGTTTGGTTGCTAACTTACTCGAAAAGATCGAAATCTTTCTCGCAGACTAATTTTTCTGACGGAGATATGGCTGGCATTCAATTTCTTGGCGATATCATACTCCGACAGTCCTGGAGTTATCCTAATCGTTCCCAACACCTTCAATCGCAACATACGATCCTTAGTTTTACTACGATGTTGCTTTGATTCTGCCGATCGATAGTATGCCGCTCACGGAAATGTTTGAGAACTTTGCACACTGTTGATTTAGCCAATTTCAACGACTTTTGGAAGTGGGTGTCCCAAATCAATTTTCGGTTCGCGGCTTCCATCAATTATAACTTCTTTGCAACAAAATGAATCATGACGAACTTTTCAGCTCAGAAAAAAGGAACATTTCAAAACAAACTGCCTTTGAGAACATTCTAGATCCGACCAATAAGAGCGCTGCCGTAAAATAAACAGTGCGTCCAGATATTAAATGACTCACGCCTTCGATCCATAGTTCATGTAAATGCTCTATAGTTTTTTATGTGCAAAGATAGTTTTCAAATCGGGCGGATGCGGCGTCATCTTATATTTAGTTCGTAGCTGCGTTTGAATTTTTTGCGTGCTAGAATGGGTCGTTTTTTTCTTGTTTATCGAGATTTTCAGACTAAGACTGCTTCATCTCCCGTCGTAGTCACTCAAATACCTCGTTGGGAACTTTCGTAACTTATCGTTTCCCTTCTTAAACGATAAAATATTTAAACAGTGCGACTCATCTTCCTCGAAACCGTATTAAGATCCGTTTTAACCGCTTAAAAATATCAGATTCATCCATATCTTCTAACCTTGGCTTTGGCTTCGGCGAATTAACAAATTTGACGCGATATCTTTCTTTAATAGGGCTTCTCTTATTTGATCGATACTAATTTTTTTTAGTGTACCCTCTTTTTTGCAAAAGGAACATATTTTCAAAAGCTTACTAGAATCGCTTTTTGTTTGATTTTTGGTATCGACTATTGCTTCTGTTTCTAGAAAATGATCGGATATGATAATGACTTCTACTTCTACTTCTAAATCACCTTCTAGAATCCTCAGGATTAGTGCCTTACATAGCTTCAACACTTCCACGCTTTTCATCAGTAAACGAGTTCTATTAGACTTGAAGGACTTGAATTTCTTGATACAACATTAATGTTTCTGCTCTAGAGGCTGATAAGTCCTCTCCGTGAAACAAGCATTTTTGTAAATTCGAATCAAAATCTCCAATGACTAGCATGTATTTTAGAGCCGTATCTTCAAAATCACCAAATGTACATCTTTCAATCCAAACCTTAATATCTATCACAAAATCCTCCAGTTTTTCATATTTTCCTTGACGCCTGGTCCAAAATTTGAAACTATAGATAACTTCCGAATCCACCTAGTCATATCTTTGTTTCAATTTATCTGTCATCTGTTTTTAAGTGACATGTCTTATAAAATAATATCTTTTAGTGAAATCTTATCTTTGATATTTGGAATGTTCTATTCTGTTTTCAGCTCTTCGGGGGGTTGGGGGATTTATATATATTTTTTTTTTTTATTTTTTTTTCAGTAACAATTCATTGGATGTATCATTCAAGTTTGAAATTTCAATATATTAGCATTTTCGTCTATAATGATATCTTAATTTGATGTCCCTTGCGCTGAACTGGCCGGCTTGACGTGCCGCAAGGGCTCAGTAGGGATCAAGACCCGAAGCTAAGAGTCAGTTCCATTGTGGTTATATCACATTTATTAACAGAGCAGCACATCGAAATTTTAGGTTCATTATTCTTTATATGCTATACAATTTCAGGTCATCCATGGATATCCCAAGTTTTGTTAAGTAATTTTAAATCAATTTTTTTTCTCGTGGCTATGATACATTATCTAAGCTTTCAGGTTCATGGTGGATGCAGCAGGACCACAATCTGCAGACATGTAAATACAAATGAAATTATTATCATTTTATATTATATTATTCACTACATTTTGTTTGTTTTTCTATAAGTCATTTTCAGCTCCGCATTTATGCATCCTTGTCAGCTATAGCTCATCTAGCCTACGTTATGTATTTGAAAAGATAGGAAGGTTTTTAATGTTTTGTTTTTTTTTTTTAGAAAGGATCATATTCGAAAAATCTACTTAAAAAAGGCTCTTTCCTTCTTCATCAAAAATATATATTAATTCAAAACCTAACAGTTTACAATCATTCATTTCCTATTTCACAGACATAAAGAAGCATTTATGGGTCCAGATGAACAAGAGCTATCGAATAATTCAATTTATTTATTTTTTATTTTAGTTTTGTTAAGATTCAGTTTTTGGATTCCTACTTACATGAAATTTATTTCGCCTTATTACACTAGTCGGCTGTGTTTCACTCCCTTCAAGTATATATGTTGAATTTTATAGATTTCGCCACGCTGAATTCAAATATGGGCTCAGAAATGCTGTAACACGTCCAGTTTTTGAGAAAAATGTGATTAAAATTCACAAAAACACGTATTTCCGTAGTAATATGATCTACCTCATCAACAACCAGAATATTGGCTCTGCAAGTTGGACTTGGATTTTATGGAATGGACCTCCCTGAATCCATTCGTGAACACAGATTTTTCGTAACACGTAAGATTGATGAAATAAACCGGGATTTCATTCACAAAATTACGAATTTTCATAAAAATCAAGATTTTCTCTTTTGAATCCATTCGTGAACACAGATTTTTCATAACACGTAAGATTGATGAAATAAACCGGGATTTCATTCTCAAAATTACGAATTTTCATGAAAATCAAGATTTCATATTTTGAAAACATGAATTTTCGTTCCGCCCTTTGAATGTTGGGTTTGGATTTTATGAAATAAACCTCCCTGAATCCATTCGTTATCACAGATTTTTCGTAACACGTAAGATTAATGAAATAAACCGGGATTTCATTCACAAAATTACGAATTTTCATTAAAATCAAGATTTTCTATTTTGAAAACATGAATTTCAGCTCCGCCCTTTGAATGTTGGGCTTGGATTTTATGAAATGGACCTCCCTGAATCCATTCGTGAACACAGATTTTTCGTTACAATTTTGTGTGATCTTCATTAATCTTACGTGTTACGAATCGGGGGAGGTTTTTTCTAAAATCAAACCCTCAAGCGGAGCGAAAATTCAAGTTTTCAAAATAGGAAATCTTGATTTTCATGAAAATTCGTAATTTTGTGAATGAAAACCCGGTTTATTTCATCAATCTTACGTGTTGCGAAAAATCGGTGTTCACGAATGGATTCAGGGAGGTCCATTCCATAAAATCCAAGTCCAACGTGCAAAGGGCAGAGCCAATATTCTGGTTGTTGCTTAGGTAGATCATATTACTACGGAAGTAGGTGTTTTTGTGAGTTTAAATCACATTTTTCTCAAAAACTGGACGTGTTACAGCTTTTCTGAGCCCATATTTGGATTCAGCGTAGCAAAATCTATAAAATCCAACCAGAAGTGCCGACGGGAGCGAAAAAAGTTCCGATTTTGCCGACTAGTGTTATTAGCTGTTTTCAGTTTTTCCAATATTATTATGATATTACTACACATTTAATTTTTATTTTCAGTAACATTCCAGTTGATGGCAGATATATATTGTACCTACGTTTATAATGTTCTCTGACAAACAAATTCTAATCTTAGTAGATCTTAATCCAATAGAAACTGCAACAGTGGAAGTCTTTCGATGAGTGGATAGGCTCTGTTACGGATATATGTATTCGACTATAGTTTACTGGCCTGCTGGTATTATTATTTTATATTATAACGTCAGTTTATTATTTGATGTTATGATATGAAATGATGTGACATAGTTGCATTTAAATTCATTTCATTCATTTCATTCGCACATCGAAATGTTAGGTTTACTAACGACTGTTCCAGAGAGTATAAGCACACCTTATTTTAACGGTAACTTTGAAAATAAAGAAATATTTCAACATGTTTTGGCTGCGTCCTTTTGTTTGCACATTTCTGAATGACATAGCATCAAAAAAGTGCTCAGTTTTTTGTTACCTATCAAAATGCGCGGTCTTACTCCGGAACAACGAAAAAGTATCGTGCACAAATGGTGCACTGTGAGCGGACTCTCCTTGAGAAAATTGTCCAAGGAAGAGGGTGTAAGCGTCGGAGCGGTACGATGTGCCATTCGAAAATATAGAGAACAGTGTACGTTTGAAGATGCGTCCTGTTAGTCCGGATATCGATAAAAAGATCGGGATGCCTACAAGCGAAAACCAGCGACTTCCGTTCGGTATGTTGCGAAAAAACTAGGGACCTCGTCGAGTAACGTCATGCGTGTCAAAGAAAGACTTGGGCTAAAAACATACCGGAAGCAGAAAAAACCAAAAAGGAACCTAAAACAGGCCGCGTCCGTGAAACCACGGGCCCGCAAACTCTACGATTCGTTATTGTGTAGAAATTCTGGGTGTATAATCATGTACGATGAAACGTATGTGAAACTAGATTACAAAACGCTTCCCGGACCACAATTCTATACTTTAAGCGAAGACAAAGACATCCCCGAAACGGAGAAGGATGGGGAGGAAGACAAGAACAGGAAGTAACAATTTTTACCGAAAAATTCGGTAAGAAGGTTATGGTTTGGGAGGCAATATGGGGGGGGGAAAAAAAACATGCGCCCCACACCCCAAAAGGGGAACAACAAACACAAAAAAAACGGAAAAGAACACCACCAAAAGAGATTATCGGCGAAGGGAGGGAACAATTACAATACACACACACATAAATATATATAATTTGGTGTGTTCAAAATACACAGGGGAAGGGAGGGCACCACCAGGGGAGCAAAGGAAAAAGGTGGCGGGGGCGGGGCCGGGCCAACGATGGGCCGAAAGAGACAGGGATGGAAACAAAAAAAAACGCGTGATCAAAATGTGTGAAAAAAAACCGAGGGAAAGGGAAGGGAAAAAGGGAGGGGATAAAATACAGATATTGCTCTAGGTACTGTGTAAATGGCATAGATTCAGGCGGATGTGGAGACGTAGCCATACACTCAGGCAAATAAACTTAAGCATTTCATAAGGTTCAACTTATGAACGATGCTTTGAAATTTCATGAATGCATTTTGTTTAACACGACGTTGTTATTGCACGCCTTTAACCTTTCCTATTTACAAGTGTTGATATATACCAGTGGTTCGAATCCAGGTTGCTCTATTGTTTTATTTTTCAACATCATTATATTTCATAAGGTAAATTAATGAAATTCATACAGATTTCTTGTGGCAAATAATCATAATGCAATCTTATGAATATCGAAAGTTTATTTCGCTGAATGTAGTCATGCTTTACAAAAAATAAAAACAAATACAAGGAATGGGAAATGCCGTACGTAAATTAAATTGAGTCTTATTTCTCTTGGTCAGTTCACATAAAAAGGAAAAAAATAACACGTACCTGTTTTATACGAAGATTTGTAGTCAACATAGCTAAAAGTTGTAGGCAACCGCAGCCCGTACGGTAGCAGTAGTACTATAGCACCACCGAAAAATCCTTCACCTCAGCAACAGCCAATCAAACACCACAGTAATCAGCGAACAACAACAACCAACAGGCTCAGTGCAGCAGCAGCAACTGCACCATCAAACGTCAAAAATTATTGACGAAAAGGTCATCAAACACCAAAGGCACTAGAGAAGGTAGTGGGCAGATTTTTTTTACCAAAAGATTGCAACCTACTCACTGAAACCAGTATGAATGCACTGCACTTTTACTTTTACTTTTCCAAGCAGTAGAAATGGCTACTACAGCCTGACTACAGCACTCGTTCTCACACTATGCAAATGCTCAGGAGCTCTTCTCATTTATTACTTTTGCTTTGCCTTTCTTGCACTGACACTAGCATTTGACTACTCGTTTTGCCGGTTCGTTTCGCTACGTTCCCCGTTAAAAATGTCTAAGCTCTCGCACTGATTGTTGACACGAGTGCAGTATGCTCTGCTCACCCAGCTCTCTCACGGAAGCACTAGAAGAAAACCGAGTAACGTAAAAAATGCTGTGAAGAGAATGAAAAAAAAAAAGAGTTATTGTAGATAATGGTCAATATGAGAACCCGGTCGTGTGTAGATAAAAAAGATGGCGTTCGAAAAAAAAAAAATGTTTTCTCTAAAGGAATATCCACAACTCGTAATTCGTTTCGCAAGTTTCTCCAGGTGTTCTATAATAATGACTAAATACTTTCTTATCACTGCAGTTGTGGTGAAAATAATAGCTTTTTGCGATGCCTCAGAACAATGGCAAGTCACACAAAATAAAATGGTTCAACGAAAAAGAAGCATCCGCTGTTTAAATGCTGCTACTAACGTTGAGGGAACCTCCCTTGCTGGAGGTGGTTGGGTTCGATTCCCGGTGTGGTCTAGATATTTCTCGTTAAGGAAAATGTATCGACTCCCTGGGCATAGGGTATGATTGTACTTGCCACAACCATACTAAAGCCCGATTCAAAATTAATTTGGACGCATTCAAGTGATCATAATTAAACAACATGCACTTTACTTGTGATCGATGCCTTCATGATCTGCACATTCGCTGATGACACTGTACCGGCGAACTTATTCCACTTTAAACGCATTTGTTGTGCATTTGTCACTTTTTTACCGCATCCTCGAAGTTTTCGCTTGACAATTGCCCAATATTTTTCGATCGGTCTGAACTCAGGGCAATACGGAGAATTGATCTCTTTGGCAACAAAATTAACATTGTTTGCAGTATACCATTCTAGTACCTCACTAGAGTAGTGGCAGCTGGCTAGATCCGACCAAAACATAACGTTGGTTTTGTGTTGCCGAATGAAGGGTAAAATTCGCATTTTCAGACACAATTTAATGTAAACCTTCGACGTCATTGTGTAAGATGTGATGAAAACCTTGGTTTTAAGGCCACAACAGCAGATTCCTTGCCAAATCATTAGTTTCCGAGCAAACTTATCAGCAAAAACAAATTTATACCTGGAAGGGACATCCCCACGACCAGTAGACAGGTAATATTTTCGTCCGGGGATTTGTTTATAATCCATTTTGACATATGTTTCGTCATCCATTAAAATACAGCCATCAAATTTCGTCAAAACTCGTTCGTATAGTAATCGTGCTCGCCTTTTGATCACTAACTTTTGTTTCTGGGAGCGATTCGGATGTTTACTGGCACAAAAAGACTTATATCCTTCTCTTGAAAGGATGTTACGCACGGTGGAATAGTATTTATTTGCCAAATCACGTATGTAGACACCTGGGTTGCCTTTCACGTACCTTCACACCTTTCACCTCAGCTCTTTGTCCCTAGTGCCACTTTTATGATAGATGCGCTGTGCTCTATCCACACTCAGAGTATCCTTGTAACGCTTGATTACAAGACACACCGTTGACTTTGGGAGTTTTAACACTTTTGCTCTTTTTTAAGGCAAACCACGAAGGATTCTCTAGATGTTTGTGCACAATTAATTTTCTTTTCTCAAGTTCCATGATCCTTAATTTCGAGATGTGTCGATCAATCGAGAAAAACTTTTTACTAATTTCTTCGTCAATGAAACATCAACAAATGCCTGTCAAACGTTTTTTGTTCCAAGCACCAGGGACGCGGTGGTGTATTAAACCGCGCGTCCAGATTTACTTTGAATCGAGCTTTAATGCAAAAATGGCACCTGGCCTCGAAAACTCCTAATTGATAACTATGGAAGTGCTTTTCGAACACTTGAAGTTGAGAGCAATCAATAAGCTAATTTTGAAAGCAATAAGCTTGAAACGCTAAGAAGAAGAAGTAATTACGTCGAGTTGTCACAAAATTAGCGTTGACACACAGAATCCACTGAAAAAATGTAAATTCACTAGTGATTTTTTCGTTCTCCTCGTCGCCACTATAAAAAAACACAGGCACGGTTAAAACATGAGAACCCTTTTCAAGGATATTTAAATGAAAACTCATCCAGAGTCGTTTTCGTTAACATTGGAGTCAATCAAATATGAGTGCATGTTACTGGGATTGACAAGTCGACATATCCATATCATCCATCTGATTTAAATCGATGTCTTAGATTTTTCGTCAACTCAATATCAAACGCATTATCTTATTTTTCGAACGCTGTAATCTATATATTGTAAGGATGGAGAATGTAAGGAGAGATGATTGATTAGTAAAATTTTATTTTACTTTTTTCAATGATCACGCCAAGATAGTTAATCTCACGCATGCGATCAATTGTCTCATCATAAATTTTAACAGAGACGTCTCGGCGAAATTACCATGAATTTAGTTTTACTTATGTTTAATTCCAACTGTTTGTACTTCAACCATCTACTTAGAGAACGTGAATCTGCATTCAAATGTAAAACGGCCTCATCAAGGCTTTTAACTGCAAGGAAAAACACAGCAGCATCAGAAAAAAGATTAACATCATAAAATTACAAGGCTCATTAATATATAGCATGAATAAAAATAAGCACTAATAAACTTCCATGTGGAACGCCAAGGCTGTTTTCCATAGGACTCCAAGTAAAATCACCAAGAGCGGTCCTTTGAATTCTGAGTATGAGCAATGAGCATGATTGACCGACCGAGGTTGCTACTCCATTATTGCCAGATCAGCTGTTATTACACAGATAGGAATATCCAAAAGATGATGCTTGGGACCAGCCTACATTCTCAATGTGTAAAAACTGGTGATCCCAAACCAAGGCAATACCGGCGCCGGCCTCGCCCGAATGCAGGTCAAGTAGGGAATGGGTAGGAATATGTTGACGTGATACTCGCTTTATTGGAAGCCGAGAACACCTCTGCACTCCCACGAGAAATCACTGGGATGTTGGATAAAATGGTTGGGTTTGCAGCGGGATCCGTTTTGGTAAACGGTGTGCTTAATTCAACTGACGTCGGCAGCGAATAAGTTATTTAACTATGTTCCCGATTAATTCTCTGTAAAGAGATGCACATTAAAGTTATTTAAACCAACAGTAAGGATGCTGTTGGGCCACTCACAAGTGTGGGTGGTTTATTTCTATGGAATAGAAGAATACGTTAAAAACATCGAGTTTGAGTACCGATTTAAACCAACAGTAGGGATGCTGTTGGGACCACTCACAAGTGTGGATGGTTCATTTCACCAGAATACAAAAATATGTTAAGTAATCGAGTTTGAGGACCGGTTTAAACCAACAGTAAAGATGCTGTTGGGGCCACTCACAGGTGTGGGTGGTTTATTTCAATGGAATACAAGAATATGTTGAGATATCCAATTTGACGAACGATTTAAACCAACAGCAAGGATGCTGTTGGGGCCACTCACAAGTGTGGGTGGTTAATAGAAAAAGATCTAATGTTACACAGCAGTAACACATCTACACTACCTGGAATCACCCTCCCTAAAACCCTGAAGCAGATAAAAATAAAAAATTCAAATATCATAGAAGATAATGCTAATAATACAAATTTCCAACTTGAATGATGTACATGGCATTTTAAGACACAATTAAATTAGTCCATGTAAAAAGCGGCTACAATAAGTCAATACAAGAACATAATATGCGTATGTACAAAACATATCTGACATCTACTGGTTTGGTACTGAAAAAATATAATTAGATATGTACTACCTAATAGTCCTGGAAAAGCTGAAAACAGTAAATATCATTCCAAATAGCAAAAATATAATTTCAATGAAAGATATTATTTTATAAGACATGTTGTTACAACATGTCTTTATACTGTTCTAGTTACATTTCTATGATAGCAATTGGAGCGATTGAAGAGCCCAGTGTGATGGTTTCTGAAATAAATGGCTTATCTCATTATCATACCACTATACACAATATTAAAATATAATCCTATACGGCCTATAAGCTCATGCCAGTCTTTTAAGAATATAGTAGTTAATGTTCAGAAGTGCAAATTCAAAGTAAATGTTATGCTGAAATGCTGAAAAACAAATTCAGCCTTTTATCCATGTCATGTTGCTCCAGGCTCCTGAGATAAGTGGTTTTTCGAAAGACGATTCCAAAGCCTGCTGAAATCATTGATTGATATGAGAATGGAAAATTATATGATATGATTTACAGATCGCACCCCCTCATTTCGCTATTGTCAAAATGACAACATTGCCCAGGCTACGCCAACCAGCGTCTCCATGTTTCAGCTGGCAGTCTTTTGTGATCATAGGTCCGCTGATTCCTTTCCACGCACAGGGTTTCATTGTAGGTTTTGAGCACTCGACAAACTGTTGCTTTCGGCATCATCAGCACTTAAGCCAGCTTGGAACCGGACCACCCCGGATTTTCTAGGTGGTAGTGCATACGATTTATTCTTCTTTCGAGTTCCATTTGACGTTAAGGTCTCTATCCGCAATAATCCGGACACCTCAAAACATGAATAAGACATAAATTTCGCATTATATTTCCGTCGTAGTTGTTTATTTCAGATTCATGGGATGTGTTTTACCAATTCGTGAAGACAAAACATAGTTATTCGGTATTTGCATAAAATTTTCGAACTTTGCGCTTAACTCCGTCCATTAGGGTTTGTATAGACTCTTCAGAAATCGGAGAAGCCGTCTTTGTTCAAATTTACTGGAAGTATTTGATGTCTTTGATTCCTTGCTTCTTTCCAGAAAGCTTCCGCTTCATCAGAGCCCACTGTCTCTCGATTGGTCGTAGCTCTGGGCAATTTGGCGGGTTGGAGGTTTTTGGTACAATGTTCACTTGATTTGCTTGGTTACGATTCAACGTCGAAAATTTTTATTTTTATGAATGAACAAGATAGTGTGATGAAGAATGCGGCCATGGGTGAGATCAATCTAATTATAACTATAAAACAATAATCTTATTTTCAAATAATACTACATACGTGCCTGGTTTGGAAATTTAAAATTTCCAAATCTGGAAGTGTGTTGCAATGCCCTTATCCAAATGATATCGGTAATGTTTACATGCGGGGCTTATTGTATGTGAAAGTAGCCTCGGAATGGGCGTGACTCTCCAGACATTCTGAAATGGGTTGCTGGATCTGCAGTAGAGCTATCACTTTCTATCTCCCGGATTAAAGCTGCTTCCAATGGTCACTTGAATGATTGTTGTAAACAGATTTCTTCCATAATAAAGGGCGATACGGTCAAAATTTGGTCAATATCAACTTGACGTATTTCTTTCAATTTTGCATTTAAAAAACCTGAACACCCCTCATTTTGAAGGTGTGTGTGTGTAGAATGTTGCTCCTATTTTGATTTTGGAATTCACTCTTCAGTTGTCAAAATGCCGTCCAAGCAAGAAGAGCAGCGTATCAAAATTTTGCTCGCGCATCGCGAAAATCCGAGCTACTCGCACGCAAAGTTGGCAAAATCGCTAAAAGTTGCCAAATCAACCGTTACAAATGTAATTAAAGTGTTTGGGGAACGTTTGTCGACAGTCTGGATCGGGGGGAAATCGAAAACCGGAAGCCGCTGAGACGACAAAGAGAGTTGCCGGTAGTTTCAAGCGAAACCCTAACCTATCTCTCCGAGATGCCGCAAATAAGCTGGGTGTATCGTCTACAACCGTGCATCGAGCCAAAAAACGAGCCGGACTATCGACTTACAAGAAGGTAGTGACTCCAAATCGCGATGATAAACAAAATACGACGGCCAAAGCGCGATCCCGGAGGCTGTACACGACGATGCTGACGAAGTTTGACTGCGTGGTAATGGACGACGAACCCTACGTCAAAGCCGACTACAAGCAGCTTCCGGGACAGGAGTTTTATACGGCAAAAGGAAGGGGAAAGGTAGCAGATATTTTCAAGCACACAAAACTGTCAATGTTCGCAAAGAAATATCTGGTTTGGCAAGCCATCTGTACCTGTGGCTTGAAAAGCAGCATTTTCATAGCTTCCGGGACTGTCAACCAAGAAATTTACGTGAAAGAGTGTTTGAATAAACGTCTGCTGCCTTTCCTGAAGAAACACGGTTGTTCCGTACTGTTTTTGCGGATTTGGCATCTTGCCATTACGGTAAAAAGGCCATGGAGTGGTACGCCGCCAACAACGTGCAGGTGGTTCCCAAGGACAAGAAACGATTTCACCGATTTACACGCGTTTTCCCTTGACCAAATTTTGACCGTATCACCCTTTACCATTGCCGGCCGATGGGTGTTAGAATGGACACACACACAATGTTCACTTGATTTGTTTGGTACCACTCCATCACAGTTTTAGCATAGTGGCATGATGCCAAATCGGGCCAGAACAAAGGTTTTTCTTTGTGACTTTTGATGAAGGGTAGCAATCGCTTCTGCAGACACTCTTTCTGATAGATCTCTTTGTTGATTGTGCCTGTAGTGACGAAAGATTTACTCTTTTTGCCACACGTGCAAATTGCTTGCCACACAAGGTATTTTTTGGGAAATTTCGATGCCTTCTTCGTTTTGAAATGCTCAGCTGTAGCATTTCTGGCCATAACAGAATAAAAAGCCAGCCCTGGAAGCTGCTTGAAATCCTCCAGGACATAAGTTTCATCGTCCATAACAACGCATGAAAACTTCGTCAAATATTCGCAGTACAAACGTCGAACCCGCGATTTTGCTGCCAAGTTCTGTTTGTCGTTGTGATTTGGAACTGTTTTTACTTTATACGACTTAAGTCCCAAACGTTGTTTTGATTTTTGGACAAAACCAGGCGACATCCCTATTTTACGAGCCACCGTTCGAATGGAGAGATTTGGGTTTTTCGTTAATATCCTTTTCACCTTTCGGTCCATAACAGGATCAGCGCGTCCAATGTTTTTGTCACTTCTCGGTTTCCTCTCCACCGTCAAACGTTCCGAAAATGATTTGAGCACATCGTGAACAGTGGATTTAGGCAAATCCAATGTTTTTGCAAGGTCCCGTATTGACAAGTTAGGATTTGCCCGTACAAAATTCGCTCGCGCACTTGTTTTTTTTCGTCGCCATCTTGAATACTAAACATAAAATGTAAACATCAATCATAGTCTTTTTCATCATAGACTCTCAGCTATGCCACAGTGAAATTGTTCATTCCTACGTGCAATATTTCAAAAGTTACAATGATTTGAAGGTGCCCGGATTAATGTGGATACAGACCTTATTTCTGAACGCGATCGACTACTTTGATCAAACTTGCACCAGTCTCTATAGAAGTGTAAACAAACCACTGTCAATGATTTTCGATTCCTTACACTAGAGGCGTACCAATTTACTTATAATCACCTTTTGGCTTTCGAACCATCTATATGCAGAACCTGCGAATCCAAAGCGCTTGACTTTTCTAACAACAAAGGCCGAGAAATTGTTTCAAAAGCGTCTAAAAACAGCAACAGTTGTATCTTAACGCTCTACGTTTTCTTTTCATTTTGCTAACACTAAATTTAACGCTGTTTTACAAGAATGATCTTCGCGATATCCCGATTGATCTGGCGCAATCAAGTTATTACTATTTAAATACGTTTATAGCTGGCCTTTTACAAGTTCTTTTTAGTTCTAAAGTGTGCAACATGATAATTAGACGGAACTCTACGGCTTTAATCGTTAAGATTGAATGAGAATAACTCAATATTATTTCCAAACTTATGGCACGTGCAGGTTTGCAGCGATTTATTAATTATGCTATTAGTAAAGCTGTAGTTGAAGAAACAGCTCTTGAGCCTCAATTAGCCTCAATCAAGCGTTGACGCATTTCGCCCAGTACTAAAAGGCCGATGCACAGCTCGATGTTGATTCCACAGCTCTGGTAGAAAGTTGCCACTCGATGCCCCCTTTCCAACACTTTCTGTCCTGTCCATCATGGGTGAAATTGCTGCAACCGAGTACTGCCACCCATGTTCAGACAGTGATGCCACTTTAAACAGTGTGAATCATGCTCCAAAACTAGCTTCTCTTCAAAATTGATTAGATGCCGGCGTCGGTGGTGTAGTGGTAAAGGGGGAGGGGGGGGAGGTGGGGGGGGGGGGGGTGGGGTGGAGAAAATAAAAAAAAATTTAAGCTCTTCATAAATCAGTAGTAGTAAGTAGCTTTTCTGAATCGAAACTTAAAATAATTAATCGAAATTTAAAATATTATCTGATAATTTTCAGAGGTGCTTTTCGGACCATTTCCATCCATAATTTTCTATGGAGATCGCAGCAAGCCGTGGTTGTAAACTGAAAATTATAAAATCTCCGCGTGCTTTGCGTAAGACATAGTAAATTAAATCGACCCCTTCCCAAAATGTGTGATGATCGGTAGTATTTCTCCGTTTTTTGGGCTTCTCCCAGACCCCCCCCCCCCCCCCCCCCCCCCCCCCGCACGCGAAGGAAGAGTTATATTAGCTTAGTTTTGTTTGTTGAGTTTTGAAGTCCCCTCATAGCGGGGGATTTTGATTATTGGCAGGAAGGAGGAAAAAAAGAAGACCAGTGAAATCTAGAAAACGGCCATTTGCTGGTCAGAAGCAACGAACGAAGCTCACGCGCATGCGCATGTAAGAGGCTGGCATGCACTGGCCACGTGGTGTACAGAGGGAGAGCTGTGATTTTTTTTTTTTCTTATGTTGTACAGTGATTGTGATTTTTCAAGTTAAATTGCTTCTCGAAAGTGTTTTTTACCTGTGATTTTCATTGTAGTACATTTGAGCTTGAAGTCCTAATTGTATTCGTGTTGCTCCATTAAAAATGGATGATGTGAAAATATTTGCCGAATAGCAGAGTGCTACTTCTGTAGAGACATAAATGCAGCAAAAAAACATCAGCAACAATTTCCGGTGAGATCTATCTGATTATAACTAAATTTGAACGATATTGCTAAATACGTGTCTTCCTCAAAACAATATGATTTGATGATGGAAGTGTACGCACAATACTAATATCGATTTGATGTTTGTACTGTGTGTGTAAGTGAAAGTGACTTCGGAATGGACGTGCGTAACCAGGCATTCTAAAATGGGTCACTGGAACTCAACAGAGCTATCACCTTCCAACTCCCGGGCTAAAAATGTTTGTCGTGTCGACAACAGTTCGTTTAACTGCAAACATTTTTCTTCCATAAAAACATTGCCGGACGGTGGGCGTTGGATTGTACACATACAAATACACATTTACATCCAGAATTGTCTATGCCCGTTCTCAATTTCGAAACTTTTCAAATCGACACAGCCTATTGAGTTATGGCGTGCAGCTCCTGATTTCCAAAGCTCAATTTACTTTTGTGTTGATGCGTGAGGTAGACTATATTGAACATAATTGGTCGACGACAGTTTTTCTTTCGCAATGAAATCGATTTTTTTCTGCTTCGAACAGTCACGTCAACGAGTTATTGACCCATCGTGGTGAGAAAGTGTTACAACTTCTAATTGTTTTCAATCGATGCCCTAATAAGAAGAGGCGTATTTTGTTCGTTGATTTCGATAAAGGATGACGAATGAAGTAATTTAAATATTGAGAATGACTACACAAATTACTTTCACAGCAGATCTTGTGTTATGAATCCCAATACTAGATAATATGCGGACAAGGCCGTAAAAACACCAACTCATGTTCGGTTCATAGCTTCCTAGATAAATTGACCATTAATGTACAAGCTCGGAATAAAAAATTCATCTATCCATCATCGTGGCTTCATGTTCAAGGGAAATCATCAACACATATTGCGCATCAAAAGTAATTGTGCATACACATTCCGACTCAGCGCTCATCACCGCGCTTTGAACAGAACGCATACACCTATCAGGATCCATGTGGATCCTGCAGCCCGTTGCTGGCGCTATCAAGCCGCAATGGCATACAGTAAATTTGAGTTGATTTTGTTTTATTCTCTTACTCTATACTACTACTACTGGGTCTGGCACATCACGCCATGGTTGGGGTGGCGTATCTGTCTAACCGAGTTCTATTGTTGAATAAGCATTGCTCTAGGAGCGTTAGTCGAGTCCTTCAGGGTGAGGTGCTCAATGTTTGCCTTCTTGGGGTTCTTCCGGTTGACGCCGTAATGGACCACCCCTGAAGTAGCGTGCCTACCTTGCTTAACTTTTTCCGTGTTTCGTTCCCTTTCCTGTCATCCACCGCTACCTAGCCAACACACATTAATATTTGAAGTGTACACGAAATGAAAATACCTAATGGAAAACAGAAACGATGAAAATAAAAGCTGGAAAAAGTTGTGCTCTAAGTTCAGTCTCTAGCAGAAGGGATTCGTGGTCGGCGGTCAGTCTGCGTGTTAGTTCGGACGGTCCGGTCGTGGTATATTTCTAAACAAAGCTCATTTCCCTTTTCCAGAGTAGGATTGGAATGTGAAATTAACTCGACCCAAGAGAACGGATTAAAAACTGTGTCTTCATGTCAATCTAAGGAATTCAGAGATAATTCGCCGGGAAATGAAAGTCATTGTTTAGCACGTATATAAATTCCGAACTGTATGGTAAATGTTAAATCGTTAATTCTCAATTTTACAACTGTTCTTTTGATTTTATTGATTTGAATTTGTGTATTGCAATCGACCATCGTTGTGTATAATGTGTTCTCCGATTAATCCCAAAACTTGATTCCATTAGTGCTCTAGTGTGTCATAAATCATTACACTCACTTGAATAATCAATGAGTGTAGAAGTAGCCTTCCCAAAACATGGTCCGGTGTGTGGAGAATATTTCTATCATAATCATTGACATGGAATGGTCATAGCGTGTCCAATATAATCAAGGCAGTAGTTGTTCTCCATGGCAATGAAAGGGTTAGACTGCGGAAAAAGTTCATGGAACTAAAGTGGCATGTGTCGATTTTTTTTTGCTTTAAAGAACTCAACGGGATTCATAGTTTCCTTGCAAATTGAATTGTTCATATTCAATAACATTCTTCGTTTAATTCAGAGTGAGACTGACAACAATCTCCAGTGTCTATCGTTCGGAAACGTAAAGGCTTCCAGAAAGTGCCTCAGTTGAGTGAACAGAAAATCGAATAAAGTGTATAACTCGTACTTTAATCAGGTACACCGGAAGTAGAATGCAGCCTGCACAAAAGAGCTCTACGGATACTGCAAAAGCGTAAAAGGGGGTAAAATGTCATTGATTCGATAATGTAAATTACGAGGAAGTTGCACTCGCTTTGTTAGGCGAAAAAAAAGAAAAAAAAAAGGTAATACATAAATATACAGAGGCAACGAGAAATGGCATCTCAATTGGCTCCCGGCAGTGGAAATAATATTCCTAGCAGCTCCAGTAGCAATTCTTCGCTAACAAATGTGCATTCCGACGAACGGTTGGTGGTGAGTGTCGTTATCCTAATGTAAAACTTCGGCAAGGCTGGACTGTAGAGGTGCTCAATTTTCATAACGAATTTGGATAAGGAAACCCTTTTAAATGAACGAATAAATTTCCTATGAATTTTAAACTATCTTACATGATTCTTCTAAGAAATCGATACTGGGAGAAATGAAGAAATGATCAATTGGTATGGTAAGAAATGGCATGCATTGCGCATCTTACTCTCGGCAGAAAAACTGGAAAGACGAACTCGTCAATTCCAACAACATAGGGTAGGGGAAGGTGAATAAGGGGTGACTGTTTTCATCAGTTGCTATTATATAGGTCTAAGACTACTTTAATTTCCAAATTAATTTACAATTATTGATACAAACTCAAACTCTGTCTATCGGGCCAATGATTCAATGTTAAATTCATGATTGACTTCCAATAAATTAATCTTATTTTGAACATTCAAAATACGTCATCTAGAAAACCATCCTACCATACCTACCTGTTGAAGAAGTTCGCTTAAATTTTGCCTCTGCGTATTTTGCATTTGTTCACGTGTACCGGAGGAAATGTTTTAATCAGCTCCTTCTCACATCGAGGTTTGTTGCCAGAATGTGATGTTGAAAATTGAGTTAGATTTATTTCATACCTACACAGATGAAAAGAAACATTTAATTTCCTGCGTTATCTAATGCACATAATGGATTGGCAGAAAATAATGGGATGTTTCATGTAAATTTAAGCCAGATAACAACTGAATCTAGCCTGTTGTATGAAAGATTGCAAACATACTTGAATGGCGCATCAAAGATTGCAAACAATTTCGTTGTTTACGCCTCCTTTGGCTTGGCATTAAACGAGGGGAAATTTTACACGCCTGTTAAAATTCATTATTTTTTTCTGTGTAGATGATCTGAAATCACTACTTATTTTATGCTTTTTTTCCTGTCATTTGAGGTTCATCTATGTCTATGATTATATTGTCCATCATCTGGAACTAACATATGCAACGAAACAAATAATGATTTGAAGCTGAACGACAACTATGGCATCACCAAATATCAATATTAAACTAGCGAATTGAAGTTGGTTCACTGTTGTAGAACCCCTTGATCCGAAGTAAACCTTGCAGTAAGCAATACATTCTTACGCTTTTTAGTACTAGAAGTACTCTTTGTTGTTGTTTTGATTCACTGTGTTATTTTGACAGAATATTTGAGAGTGTGTTCTTGTGAGTTACGTTCTTAGGGGGTGAATCGTTAGCTTGGGACCGAGCCTGGGATTTATGTGCTGGTACTTCCTGAGCTATATCCATTTTCTTCTTGACTATCCAGCCGCTGGCATCACTATTGGGTTTGAGTGTTTCCCTCTATTCTTTGTTAACCATGGTTATGGCGTACCGGTATTGTAAAGTAAAGCCTGATATTTCTTACATTTGCTTGGTTTTAAATGAAGCATCTAGTTTGTCGACACAGTCACATTGTCTAACAGAAGCGCAAGAATAAAAGAAATAAGAAGTACACATTACCAATGTTAAGATCAGTTACAAACTAAAAGTTTGATAGTGTACGTCTGTCTTCGACTGTTAGTAGACAAGTCTGCATGATGTATGATATGTACTACCACCCATTGTGGCACGGAAACTAAGTCCGATAGCAATGGGCTCTCCTCTCTGTTAGGCTTGATCAAGCTTTAATAACCACTGATTATTCTAATCATGCCATTGTATGAAGGACCAAAAACGGGTAGGGTGGATCGATAGGCAACATCACTTATACGTTTCCTTAGGGATAAAAAGAATCTTCTTCCAACAACAAGACTGAACAATTGGTCATAAGAGCGAGCTATCTTACATGAGGATGCCCCAATGGGCGGGGAGGAGAGCCCGCCGTCTATTCACAAACTGTTAGCAATGGGGAGTTGGCATTCCCACTCTCCCCATCCAGAGTGCTTCAATCGGGGGCCCTGATGGTCCCTCCCATTCCCATGAAATATTTGTATAATAGTGACTGTTAGTAGACCATAAAAACTGACATGTTGCGGTTGATTGTTTTCGAGAGCGAATGGTAAAACATAGGAAACAATTTCTGTTAGAAAAAACTCAAAGATTTTTATCCATTACGTTGAACATTAATAACCAAATAGTATATGATTAGGAGTGATAAATTAAGTATTTATAATTATTTCCATTTAGATTACAGAACTTTTTAAAATGTCAGAAATGTGGTAGTGCATGTACAGGGTGAGTGGTAATTCCTGTCAGTGTTTTTAAACATGTGAAACTTTCATTAATTATGTCACACAGTAATGGGAAAGGGTGGTTTTGGGAAAACGTGACAATCCATACAAAATTTTTTGAAGGTCCTTACAAAAAAGGTGACAAATGGGGGGGGGGGGGGGGGTGTACAAAATGTCACTTTTTGGACGTTTTCTTAGAATGTATTCAAATTGAGATTTTTTGGAGTGTATTCAACACGGCTTGCTGGGGCAATTTGAGCGCATGTCAGTCCAAAGCCGATGCTGAAGGAAGGGTAATGGCGAACTAGTCTATTCAGACCACATGAACTCCACGGGAAGAAACAAGGATAGGTTATGGTGGGTGGTTAGACGTTATGGTGGGTGGTTAGACGTATATGTACTATTTTAAAGAAATTGAAACCACTAGAAATAAACGAAAGATTCACCCTACCAAACAAGGTTCTTGCAAAATACCTCCCAGATCTGGGCGTAAACGCACCGGAAGCCATCAAACGAGTGATAGAGCAAATTCGGCCGAATCCTGGTAAGTCTGGTTAAAATATGGCTCTGGAACTGGGAATGTCGCAGTCAACGATCAGGAGTATTTCGAAAGACGACCTTGGACCTTGGACCTCAAACCATACCATGAAACACAACGAGTTTCACTAAAAAGCAGAAGATTGCAAGAGTCAAAGATGTCGGAAGCTGCTCGAGCGAAACGGTGATTGTGAAATTCTGTTTTCGGACGAAGAAATGTTCCTGATTCAGGACCACCATAACCAGCAAATTGATTGCGTCTATGAAGTACATCTTTCTGATATTCCCCGTGATAAATTAGCTGTTCAAAGGTTCCAGAATGTTTCAAGGGTGATGGTTTGGGGATGTTTTTCCAAAATATTGAAGGTTCCATTGCTGTTAATTGAACCTACAGTAAATCATGTAGAAGGAGATGTTCGCTCATCATTATGAGGGCCCAAGAGTGGACACACACTTAGAAATTTTGAATTTTACACGAGACGTAATTCATGTTTGTAAAAAGTCGGGGAACGTAAACAAATATTTCGTGTTAAATTATTTCTCCTGAAACTGACACAACCGCAATTCGACGAAAAATGTGTTTGGTCTTTCAACTCATTCTTATGTGCCAATGCCAAAGGACGCTTGCATGTGTCGGTCTCAGGGGACAGAAATTTACTTGACATTTTGGTAGTGTGCAGTAATGCTTGCTAGAACTGAAAGATATGAAGAGAAAGTGTTGATAGTTCCGTCAGTGTACGGCAGGTTGTGAAAATTGAATAGATGTATTGAAAATTGAGCGAAGGGCTTGGTTATATTACACAGTTCGAAAAAGTAGTGTGAATTTCTGTTCAATATCATGTACATAAATGGAGCGTCACAAAACATACACATTTTGATTATAAATCGTGTAATGTTCTGGGACATTCGATACATATTCGATAATGTTGTATGCAAAAGCTCCTCTTTGTTAGAACTCTTTCATACAAGTTGCTGTTTCGAGTGGAATAAAATACAATTTCACATGCTCTGGTATTTACATCACAATGAAAATTCAGATTTTTTTACTGTGTAGTACTCGAACCAAGGACGCATTCTTTGCCTCACATCCCCAATGCAGGGTAGGTGAAGGCACAGACGAATCCGCCATCTTCACAGGCAAAAAATGCGCGTTTGATCGTGCTCACGTTCTACATATTGCTTGTGATGGTTCTAGCTAGCGGTTATTTGTACACACTCCGTTTTTGTTACTTACATGGGAGAGAAACTCTCTCATTTTTGGGTTTATTTTTATACACAACGTCTGATGATTACTCCACGCACGGAGAGTACAAACATAACAATTATAGTATGTAAAACCCATAAATGATGGAACCCATTAATCCATACTGGTGGGGACCAGTATCACAACGCTTTACGGTCTTTCTCTCCGAGGTCTCTACGTTAGTCAAGGCGCCCACTGATGTGGCGGAGGTGTGGTATCACATATCATGTCAAAATATCGAGTCAAAGTCTTGTGGCGTGAGGTGAACGTCGACAAAGTGTTTTGACATGCTAGCAGATGCCGCACCTCCGCCACATCAGTGGGCGCCTGGCCTTAGAGATGACGAAAGGATATTTGAGTAATTATAAGTCGTTGTGTATAAAAATAAACCCAAAAGGAGGGAATTTCTCTTCCATGTAGGTAACGGTAACAAAAACGGAGTGTATACAAACATTTTTTGTTTGTTTCATTTCTCATTATGGATCGTAGCTTGGAGAAAAAACGCAACATGGTTGTGGGAAAAAATGCAACACACCAATTTGCTTTATACAATTCAATGTGTGCGTGAGATTGTGCAGTGTATTAGTTGTTGAGTGTGAGATTGGAGACCGAAAGCTCAATGGCTCACAAAAAAAAAAAAACGATCTGGATTCGTAGCCAAGATTCCATCCGTGGCCGCCTACTGGACGGCTCCTGATGGTAAACATTCAGCCAATTTAATGAGTCGAAACAAATTGAACAAATGTCCTACAATTGCTTCGATTGTCTAGGCACTCAGTGGTACAGCAATGAAACAAATGGATATGTCTTCCATCAAGCTCGCACGCACTTGCATGGCTTCCTTTATTTCAGAAAACACTTTGTCGATCAAGAAGGGCAAACTTGATGAGAGCTAGATCGGAGTTTGATGAGGAGAAAAACCAAACAACACTTGACGGCGGATTTCCATCAGTGGCCAATAGCGTTGCGGGGCAGTCTGTGGAATCCACTCATCCATATTAAAAAGATGTTGATGATAGAACAAAGACCCTACGGTTGCTTCGGCTGTCGAGGCACTAAGCGGTACAGCGATAAATTTGTTTGAAGCAATCTGTGTTATTCCAGCCGCTTGTACATGCTTGCATGGCTTTGTTTATACCTTGTGGAACGCTTTGTCGATCTTGATGGGTAAAATTTCCTTCCCTAAAATCATGAGGATTTCTCAAGATATGCTTGCAAAAACTGCAATCGCATTTTTGACACCATTTCAACTTTGTTCAGCTATGTGTGTAGAACATAATTGTATATAATCCTTATTTCTATAGTCCATTAATTTCAAGGAACATTTTTCTTTTAGCCTAACGGTATAATTTTCCAAAAGAAATATATTTAAAAAAAATACTGCTAGGGACCCCTCAGTGAACTATTCTTAAACAGATGTCAAATAAAACATAAGATGATACACTGAAAATTTATTTTCGTTTATAAACTTTCACTCGTTTCGTAAACATGGATTTTGTACGTAGAACAAATATCTCCTATCTTTTATGAAACATTTATATTGCCTTTTATTTGTTGAAATGCCATCATTAAACCTTTTTGTATAATGCACGAGATGAATTTCGTGAAGACCAGCCAATCGCTGTTTCTCTTTTATCGAACTCATACATTATGGTGTTGCTGCTGGGATCGGCGGGAATAATTTACTTCCAAAATAAAAATTCAAGTGCTGTCTAGAGTTATAACTTCATACTCATTAATCAAGTATCCTCTCACGAGTCATACCATCAATCACGGATTCAGTATCAGCTCTTTCCAATAATACAGGATCGAATCCCATGTCAGAAACATCAAAAAACAACGTCGGACAAATCGTGGTTTTTTTTTCAATTACATGTAGAGTCGATATAGTAGATATTTCAGTCATTCATGCAACCACCAGAGAGACGTTTCTTTTTAATTTGTAACAAAATATTCGTAGTTCTCTGTATTGTTTTCGTACAATGCACGAATGTTCGTTTATGTGCCAACAAATGCTTCGTGCTTTTGACAGTTGCGTGTGTGCCATCATCTTCATAAAAACAACAAATCAGTTTCGTTGCAGAAAACAACGAATAGATTTCTCGGGTACTTTTTCAAACAGACGTATGTCATTTTGTAAACAAAGAGGGGAAGTAAGATTCAAACGTAAATTTCTCGAAACCCTTAGCACTTTCATGCAAACTTGGGTCACCAACACAAGGAATAACATTGCTTTACATGATTGTGATGCTACTTTATGTGAGGGTACTGAGAATTTCGAGAAATTTACTTTTGAATCTTACTTCCCCTCTTTGTTTACAAAATGACATACGTCTGTTTGAAAAAGTTTCCGAGATTTGTTAGTCTTACCTTCGATTCCGTTATTTAAACTAAAATTAAATTTCAGTGTATGTTTTCACAATGGGAAGGATTCAGTGTACTTGTTTTTATTTTATTTCGTACGATTGTTTACTTAAAGTATGTATGCCTATTGAAGTATACTGATAAAGGGTGTTAAGATGAACATTTGGCCGAAGAATACTGCGTGTACTTTTGTTTTGTTTAATTTTTTTTTTTTTGTTAAAAAATCAAACTATTTGTCTTTTTAGCTCAACTAGTATTAAATTCAATAAACCGACTGGTTAACCGAACCTAAATGACATGGCCTTTCGTTTAAGTCCTGCCTTCAGAATATTCACCTGTTCACCAAAAACTGCTTCTCCATTCCAATAGTTTTTATGTTTTCTTTAGTTTTTGCTTGGGAGCTCTGGCGTGTTGGGAGAGTATCTGTCGTTAGGCACAACCTACAAGTTGTTGGCGGCATACCGCTCCATGGCCTTTTTCCGCAAGTCCGTCCGAAAAAGCACGGAATAATCGTGTTGCTTCAGGAAAGGCAGTAGATGTTTTTTCAGACACTCATTAACGTAAATTTCCTGGTTGACGGTCTCGGTTGAAACACACTTAGAAAATTTTACAGTATTCGGTAATTTTTTACCGAACTTTCACCAGCTGAACGTTCGGTAATCCAATTTAACGGATTTCGGTAAAATTTGACAAGTTCCGGTAATTTTTTTATCGGAATACTATAAAATTTCAACGAAATCCGGTAAATCGGATTACCGAACGTTCAGCTGTTGAAAGTTCGGTAAAAAATTACCAAAAACTGTAAAATTTTCTAAGTTCGATTGGAAAAGTTTTCAAACCACAGTTAAAGATAGCCTGCCAAAATCAGATATTTCATAGCGATCATCAACAGTTTCATATGCTTTAAAATGTTTGCCTTTGGATTACCGCATCGAATTCGGGATCGTGTTTCGGCCTTCTTTTTTATTTTTTATCGTAGTGATTTTGAGTCATCATCTTCTTATAGGTAGCTCTTACAAACTTCGATGAACACTTTTATTACGTTTGTAACAGTTGCTTCTCTTGTCGTGCGCCATTCTGATAACGGAAGTGCAAAATAATAATCAAAATAGCGGGTTTTGGGATTCAAAATACATACTCGATTAAAATAAATGCAGCAAGATTTGGACGACCAAATTTTGATCGTAGCACCCTTTAGAAGGCCTACTATTTGAACGAGAAATATTTGTTCAGCTATGTATATTTGGTATTGAATAAACAAAACCATCGAAATAGGCATATACACCTTACCTGTATAAGTGGTTGCTATAGAATCGATGCTACCTTCCAAGCTATATCAGCTTCTAAGAAAGTTATGCCAAAAGTGACTTTTGCTTTCTTTATCTTTGTAGTCAATAACAACTCAATGTATCTGCTTTAGTACATGTGACCTTATGTTTTCCAAGCAATCGAGATCATTTCGTGAACGAATGACCATCTCTACTGTCCAGTCCAACAATACCAGTCATCAAATGGGCATTATGCTAATTTTATGCTAATACATTTCCTACATTTCACCCCTGAACTAGGTCGCCGTAAGGATACGACCACTCAGCGACGGCAATGAGTCAAATTGCGTGCAGGTGGTCTCTCACCGGACGCTGCTGTTCGACGAAGGAAACAGGAACAAACCAAAAAAGTACAACTACGACCATGTATTTGGCGAGAAATCAACTCAGGTATATTGCATGCGGTGGATGCATTTTTTTGCGACTGGGCTATCTCGGGTTCTATTAATCTCAGACATTGTTGCGCTACCGCAGGCGGTAGTTGCTTCCCTTTTCAAAATGATACTGAGATTGTTGATTTATGATCCAACCTAACAACCAGCAAAAAGTGCCCAATGTTTCACTTCCCGCTTGGGGCTCAACGTTGTTGTGTTGGAGAATTACCCTGCGGCATTTCGTGGCGAGAACCTACCGTAGCCGGTGTTAGTGTAGATGACAAAGTGTAGCAAGTGAGGAAAATCGATTTTTTTCGTTCTTGTTTTTCCATCCACAGGAGGAGGTTTACAAAACCACCACGGCTTCTCTCGTGCAGGATGTGTTGAATGGATACAACGCAGCGGTGTTTGCTTATGGGGCAACTGGATCTGGAAAGACTCATAAGAAAGTTATGCCAAAAGTGACTTTTGCTTTCTTTATCTTTGTAGTCAATAACAACTCAATGTATCTGCTTTAGTACATGTGACCTTATGTTTTCCAAGCAATCGAGATCATTTCATGAACGAATGACCATCTCTACTGTCCAGTCCAACAATACCAGTCATCAAATGGGCATTATGCTAATTTTATGCTAATACATTTCCTACATTTCACCCCTGAACTAGGTCGCCGTAAGGATACGACCACTCAGCGACGGCAATGAGTCAAATTGCGTGCAGGTGGTCTCTCACCGGACGCTGCTGTTCGACGAAGGAAACAGGAACAAACCAAAAAAGTACAACTACGACCATGTATTTGGCGAGAAATCAACTCAGGTATATTGCATGCGGTGGATGCATTTTTTTGCGACTGGGCTATCTCGGGTTCTATTAATCTCAGACATTGTTGCGCTATCGCAGGCGGTAGTTGCTTCCCTTTTCAAAATGATACTGAGATTGTTGATTTATGATCCAACCTAACAACCAGCAAAAAGTGCCCAATGTTTCACTTCCCGCTTGGGGCTCAACGTTGTTGTGTTGGAGAATTACCCTGCGGCATTTCGTGGCGAGAACCTACCGTAGCCGGTGTTAGTGTAGATGACAAAGTGTAGCAAGTGAGGAAAATCGATTTTTTTCGTTCTTGTTTTTCCACCCACAGGAGGAGGTTTACAAAACCACCACGGCTTCTCTCGTGCAGGATGTGTTGAATGGATACAACGCAGCGGTGTTTGCTTATGGGGCAACTGGATCTGGAAAGACTCATACCATGCTGGGCCCTAATCCGAAACGAGCGGCCGTTGCTTCCGACAAAGGTGACACAACAGTCGCTTCCGCCAAATCACAACAAGATTGTGGTCTTATGATCAAAGCTGTGGCGGATATCTTCAAATTTATCGAAGAAGCTGAAAATCCGGAACATTTTAAGGTAAGCATTTGGTAGAGGTGCCAACTTTGAATTACTAATAAGGTATAACCCACATTTTGAGTTTGGGCTACATGAAAGCAGGGCAAACACAAGACCTCTAATTAGGTGAGTGGATGCAAATTACTCCCGCTACGTTTATGAGTATACCACCTGAGGAGACCGATGCTGAGCAGAGCTCACCTTCGTTCTCCCCCCAATCGTGCATAACCTGCTGTGGTCTCTGAATAGTACTTGTCAGGTCAATGAAATATTGTGGCTGGGAGCTTGTGGTAGTAAACTTTCTCTACAAGCCTCAAGGATATTGTACATACATACATATAGAGGTATGGTAAACTCCAGAAGTATATGCCCTGTTTTTATGTTCAATGAACAAACTCCACCGAAGGACTAGTTATTGAATTTAAGAAGTTTTGAGAGGCAGCAACAATGTGCAAACAATTGAAAATCGAATTTACTAACTCATTCAGACAAAAACAAACAGAGACAGAATTTCATAAATGTTTTAAAGTGCCTCTTTTCTAACTTATTCACACCATCAAAAATTCAGGGATTAGAGTGTCGATTGCATATTTCATATGAGGTGTATTCGCTTTTTCCTTCTTGATAAAACAAGAATGCATAAAATTGGTTATATTTACATCGGAATGTGTGATCGAAATAAAGAAATAGGGGGGTGGTTTAAGTGGGAAACAAGTCAAATTAGCATATGTAAGCTTAAAATCTTTTGATTTCACACGACGAGGTGGCATTTGGACAGCACACACGATGTGAATCGCAATTTCAACGAGGGAAACGATTTGATCACTGTCTGATTTTTGGGATTTTTCTTTCACAACGAAGAAGATGCAAATCTTTACTAAATCGATTCGATATAAGGTTCTGAGAGATTACTGGTATATATACACAGATAAAAAGAATAATTTACTTTTCTGCGTTGTCTACTGGACAGAAATTAATGGGATATTCCATGTAAATTAAAGCTGGATATCGCCTAAATCTGGGGTATTGTATGGAAGATTGCCAACAATGTTGTATGGCGTATGAAAGATTGCAAACAATCTCGATGTTCACGCTTGCTTTGGTTTGGAATTAAACGAGGGTAAATTTTACGCGCTTGTTAAAATTAATTATTTTTTTCTGTGTACCACTCGACTAAGTTTGACGAACTCAGAAATTGTATTCTTATTAGATGAATTAACAAATAAAATGCCTCAACTGTTATAGCAGTTTTTTTTTAAATCCGTTAACAGTTTAAAAAACATGTTCTGATGAGTAGATATATTGAGCTAATGATAAAACTAAATTCAGTTATGTCTGTTAGGTGTCACAGAACATGTGCAAGTGCATGAATCCGAGCAGAAGCAGAGTGAAAGGGTTCGCAGTGAAACGGCCAGCCGGCTTTGCTGGATTTGCAAAAGGACGGATCATCTGATTAGGAACATCGTGAAGCGCCTAAGGGAGGTCACAAGCGGTCGGTATTATTCGAAGATTCGGTGTATGGTGCGGAACTGCCAAAGACGGCACCATCCTATGTTGCATCAAGAGGAAGAATCGGTGCAGCTGCACAAAGCGAAGTTGAATTGCACGGTGATCTTCAGAATGATGCTGGTGACGCTCTACGTTGTCAAGCGCCAGTACGATACTGTCGCATTCCGGGACGAAGGATCGTCGGCGACGCTGGTAGACGACACGGTGGCCAAACGGCTGAAGGCAGAAGGCACTCTCGAGCCGCTGATAGATATGTACGTGGACGGGGAATATAAACCGATATGAGAACGAGTCACGCAGCGTAGATATGATGATGTCGGCGAAGGGTTCGAAGGAGAAGTTTCCGCTGTTCAACACACGGACGGTGACCGAATTGCAGTTGCCAAAACAGTACGTCCGATACGCAGAGAAGATGCGCTGGACGATTTACGAATCTGAGAAGCAGAAACACAGTGTAAAGACGTACCTAAATCTACACTTCAACACACCAGTGACCAACCAGGAGCTGCATGATCTCATGCGAGAGCAATACTTGCTGGATGAGATGGTGGTTAGGTCGTATTCCATTCCGGAACCGGCAGAGGAAAAGCGGGCTCGTGAGATTCTCGAGACGACGACGAAAGGGTAGGCGATCGATATGAAACGGGATTGCTGCGCCGGGAAAATAAAAGGCGTTTTTCCGACAGCTATCTGATGGCAATACAAAGGATGCGTGCACTCGATCGAAAGTTGGAGGAGGACCGAGCGCAGAAACAAAATGTGAACCAGCCAGAAAAGCTGGTATTTTTACAAATATCTGCTCTATGAGAAATTGCTCAAAATTTAAATCTACTTTGATGCGGCATCCATTTTTATTTTTTGCTGTGTATGCTTTCATGCGTTCGAGACCGTTTATAGACCTCAAAACATCGTTAACTTTGCCAGACAGAAATTATTTTATAATAAATTATGCTGATAATTATACCTTGTACCGAGAATCCCGTATGGATTACCGTCATTTGCATTATTGCCATCCGTCGTTTCACCATTTGACCGTGGCCGGCTTATGAACTTTAGCGATGAAGAAAATTTTATACATACGATAACGCGCATATGTTCTCTTACACTATTTTTAAGCCAGCTTGTGGCCTTCATTGCAAATAATTAATGGATGTTTCAATAAAGCGCTGATAAATGGGGCAAAAATTAAATCAAACTCCGAGCAGTGAATGTAACATGGTTCACAATCGACTCATATCAAGCGAGATGTTCGATTATAAAATCATTTAAGTCCTGTTCGTGACCGGAATTTTTTTGCTTTCCAATATTTTCACTCATCTTGTGAACCTTCAAAAGAGTGAACACTAACGTTGGCATAATGTCAGTATTGTCTGTTATAAATCGAATATGGACTGTATCGAAATTTTGTTTATTTTTTCTTTCTCAAACATGAAATAAAAAAACAAAAACAAAATTAAAAACAACTGCATCATTTAGACGGTTGCTGAGGACATGAGTACCAAGGCCAGTATCCAACAATCCTGAAACGCATCTTACCGGAGGCCGATACATGGGTCTGTCCGAATGGCGAAGATAGGCGAAGATCTACGAAGATAGGCTCTTTATTACGCGAGCATTGCAAACTTGGATTTTCTATATAGGTTGGAAAGTTCGACGACCCCTGGCCGGCTTGACGTGCCGCAAGGGCTCAGTAGGCATTCTTTGTCAAGACCCGAAGCTAAGAGTCAGTTCCATTGTGGTTATATCACATCAATTCGTTTTTCCACTGTAGCAGCAGCACATTGCACAATTGTAGATATAGGTACTATTCTTCTTACGATGTATAATTTCAGATCATCTATGGAATTCTCAAGTATGGTAAAATAATTTTAAATAATTTTTTTTCGCGTGGTTATGATACATTGCAGCAGGACCATCTGTAGACAAGTAAATACAATTAAAATTGTTATTATCATTTTATATTATATATTATAACAGCCCTTCACTATATTACCTATGCTATTTCATATGTCACTTTCAGCTTCGTTCTTTATATTCGTTCATGCCAATAATAGCTCACCTAACCTTCGTTATGTATTTGAAAAGATAGGAAGTTTTTTAACGTTTTTTTTTATAAAGGATCATTTACGACAAATTCTACTCAAAAAAGCTTTTCTTTTCTTCATCAAAAATATATAATTTATAATTATTTATTTTTTATTTTTCAAAAATAAAAAATTATTTATGGGTCCAGACCAACAAAAGTTATCGGAAAATAATATTTTTTTTATTTTTGTTTTTTTTAGTTTTTTTTTTTTGTTTTTTTTTTTTTTTTTTTTTTTAATTTTGGGTTTTGTAATTTTTTTTTCGGTGTTTTGGGTTTTTTTAAGGTTTTGGGGGATTTGTGGGGGGTAGAATTTTTTTTTTTGGTTTTTTTGGTTTTAATTGGGAAAACCATTTTTAATTTTTGGTTTTTTTAACCTATAAAAGGGGAAAGGGGGGGATTTTTGTGGTGGGGGGAATCAATTTTTCTTTAACTCTTTATTTGTTCCAAATTTATCAATATTTACATTTCATGTTAATCTAGGTGTTCCAACTACTACCGTAACGTATCAACCTTAATTGTTAAAATATGTACCTAATTTTGTTTACATTGTTCATGCCTTAGCAGTTCAGTACTTTAAACAGGTTTCTATTCCTGCGTGTCAGTATAACAATAATAATCTTAAAACTAAAAACAAACTTAAATTAATTTTAACTAAGCATAAAGGGATTTAATCATTGCAAAAGAAGATTGCAACGATTTTTGTCTGAAATTATTAATTATTTTATTGGACATTTGTTCTAAAGTCTCAACATTCGAAATTCTATGTACTTCGTTAGTACTGTACCAAGGAGGCAGCTTCAAAATCATCTTCAGAACTTTGTTCTGAATCCTTTGAAGTGTTTTCTTCCTGGTAGCACAATAACTAGACCATATTGGAACAGCATAAAGCATGGCTGGTCTAAAAATTTGTTTAAATATTAGTAGTTTGTTCTTCAGACAAAGTTTGGATTTTCTGTTTATGAGAGGATATAAACATTTTATATATTTATTACATTTGGCTTGAATGCCTTCAATGTGATCTTTAAAATTAAATTGTTGATCAAGTACCAGACCAAGGTATGTCACTTGACTTGACCAAGAAATTGGGAAACGGTTCATAGTAACTAATGTGACTACTGCTAGGTTTCAAAAAGGAAGCTTTAGGTTTATGTGGGAATATTCTAAGTTGAGTTATGGAAGCGTTGGGAGAAATCTTCCATTTCTGTAAATAAGAAGAGAAAATGTCTAAACTTTTCTGCAGTCTCCTGCAAATGACACGAAGACTTCTTCCTTTAGCGGAAATGCCTGTATCATCTACAAACAAGGATTTCTGGCAACCCTGAGGCAAATCAGGGAGGTCGGAAGTAAAAATGTTATATAATATACACTTTTTGATCCTTCCCTGTAGAATTCTCTAACAGAGGGCGATAGTAAGTGAAAATATGTATGAAATTTTTGGCTCTTACAAGTATTTGGGTTTTCTCTCTTTAGTAAGATGCTTTATTTAGTTTACGTAGATGTTCCTCGTTGGCCATCACGACCGTCTATTCAACATTGAAAGAGGCGAAGCTACAACTCTGTAAATAATAACTTTTTCCGTCAATTCCTCTCAAATTTAAGCAAGAACATGGTAATCAACTGCACCGTCTAGCTGAGGAATATCTCCTCTACCAGCTGATATTTTCTATTCGCAAGAAAAAGCTATAAGTTCCAAGAAAGTAATGCTGAGCTAAGTGAATCTTTGGTTACAAAACCAGTTTTACCCTAATGAAAAGTATGAACTGATTGGTTTAAAGAAAAAATATTATCTCTAGTTTATCGACTCACTAATTAGGCCAAAGCATAGCAATCAAAGATTCATAATAGTTTTTATCCAAATAAAAACTATACAGACATGGACTTAGGTAGTTATTCAATTAAACGTCCGTTTTAACAATTACAACCAGCCGCAGAGTTCGTCGTCGTGCCTTTGTCCTGCTCGGTAATGAAGCAGTTGGGTGTACGGTGTGAGGCTGCACCCGGAATCGTTGATAAAGTGGCAAAAATGTATTACTGACGCGGAGCCAGATGCATTCGATGTGTCCTGGCCTTGCATTTTTCGATCGTTTCAAGTTTCAAGTAATAGATATATGTGTTGCTAGAATGGGATCTATCACGATGGATTGCATATTCAACTGAACTCCTATCCGAGCACGTTCCATGTTTTGTCGTGTTTGGATGTGGTCTAATAAAATGGTTCTTTGAAAAGTCAGTGGAATTTGTTAGCCTTTTTCGCATCAGCGTATGTGATCCAGTGAGGTATATTATTTTTCCAATTTTGATTACCTCACTTTACTAATGTTGTGTTAATTTTTGTGGTGTAGCTTCACCCACTTATAAGCTTTTACTTTTAGAAGTTAAATACTCCACCAATTTGAAATTGGTTGGAATCCATTAAGGGCTTGAGCAAAATATTCACAGTGCATCGTGTCCCTTGTCTGCGATAACAAGCAATTCATAGAACGAGAATATGAAATAATTTTGGTTTCAGAAGAGATGTAGATTAGGTGGTTTTGCGTTCGTCATACATTATAATTAATGACGGATATTTGCGGTCAATACAATCAAGTTGAAAATAGATGTGTAACGTTTCGAATCGTCATAAAGCTATGCCCATTTAGAAACCGAAATAATAAAATCATCTGTATCTCGGTAACGAATTAACGTACAAATAAGTTTAATACATCAAAACAAAGGTAATTCACTGTACTTTGAGGAAAAAATATCAATACAAATAATTTCTCTTCGTTTCTAATGAAAATTCGCACTTTCTTCTTTATTCCTCCCATCAAATGCTGCACACCTCCGGAGTCACCTTTCCTTGGAACATTTGTTCCACATTTTGGTTATCTGAGTCGCGTCCCGAGCCGTTTTTCCACTCTTCTTAAGCTTCCGCTTCATTTTTGCCCAAAATCTCTCGATGGGCCGGGACTGCGGGCAGTTGGGTGGATTTATGTCTTTATCGATGAAATTTACGTTATTATCGCGGTACCACTGGATGACTTCCCAGCTGTAGTGGCAACTCGTCAAATATGGCCTAAACTTCACGGGACCTTTATGGGCTTTAATGAAAGGTAGTACACGGTTTTTGATGCATTCTTCCTTGTACAGCTTCGAGTCCATCGTCTTATTCGTCACGAACACTTTGGTCTTTGCTTCGCAGCTCCATATCCCTTGCCAAATCATCAGTTTTTTTTTTGGCAAATTTGTCCATAAAAGCAAACTTAAACTTCGCAGGAACATCTCCTCGTGCCATCGCCATGTAGAATTTTTGGCCAGGAAGCTGTCCGAAATCCATTTTGACGTAGGTTTCATCGTCGATGAGCAGGCATCCTTGGTACTTCGTCACAACCTGCTGGTACAATTTCCGAGCTCGAGTTTTGGTGACGAAACTTGGCTTCAACGTTCTGTTTGGTTGCTTGCTGGCTTAATAAGAATGATATCCTGCTCGCAAACGAATTCTTCGAACGGTACTGCGAGCAGCAGCGTATTTTTGTGCGATTTCATTATCTGATAGTCCAGGGTTTGCTCTGACGGTTCTCAACACCATTTGTTCAGCTTGCAGTCATACGCTTACCTTGAGGCACTCGATCCACGCTCTTTCGCTCCCTGAAACGTCTGAGCACATCATACGCGGTTGATTTGGTGATTTTCAACGTTTTTGCGATTTTTATTGCGGACCACGTTGGATTATCAACGTGGGTGTGCAGAATTTTTTCACTCCTCTCGGCTTCCATCTGGAATAACTTTTGACTTACTGCACGAAACACCGTGAAATTTATATCACAGACAGTGGGTGCCTAGGTAAACAAACCGCTGTAAAAGAATTTTTGCAGCGGTCACTTTCCGTGCCACTGCAACACAATAAATGATTCCGGATTCTTACTGGACAGAACTTTAGGTATGAATTGATGGGTAAATTTCTAATTTCTATTGAACATGTTTTCGATTACAAGTTGTTTATTTATCACGAGTAAATTGCTGTAAAAACATTGCTCCTCCCATTGCTCAATTGGTGGGGGCTGTAGCTATAATAAAGCTTTTGGGGGATTAAACCGGTTCCCGACTTACTGTAGATTTTTTTTTTCATAAAGGAAAATAGCATGGTCTGTTGCCTCCAGGCTTTCTCCGAGGGAACAACTAAGGGATTGGTTTTTGCTGAGCACTGGGTCGCTTATCTTGCTTGTTTTCATAGGAATTCGTTTGATGTATGATGTATGATACAGGCTACCACCCATTGTAATACAGAAGCTAAGTCCGACAGCAATGGGCTCTCCGCTTTGTTAGACTTGACCAAGCTGTGATAACCACTGATTATCCTAATCATGCCATTGTATGAAGGGCCAAAAACGGGTTGGGTAGACCGATAGGCAACATCACTTATACGTATCCACAGGGATATAAAGAATCTCCATTTAATAATATATATGAAATACAAAAGAATATTTATATATGTAAAACGAAAATACATTTACATGTAAATTACAGATGAAATCCTACATGTTTCAATGGAATACTAAATAATATGAATAATAAAATAAAATGCAGCTCTTTGCCTCTTCAGCTCATGTGGTGTTTGATGATTGAAACTCCGATATGGTGAAAATTCACAAAGTCTATTATTGATGGTTGGACCAAAACATTTGTTGATACAATCAGCTAACATTTATTGAAAATTTAAGCTAACAATAAGGTGCAATAAATTTCATATGACTAATTACAATGCTAGTTAGTTTTTGGAATATTATATTTTTATGAAAAAGAAAAAAAAAGCTGTTTTGAGTTGAAATTGCTGTGTAGGATCCGTTCTCAAAAAAAACGTAAAAAACCTTCCTATCTTTTCAAATACATAGCGAGAGGTACTTACCTTACCAATCAGACCAAGGCCGGTGTGGCCTCTGCTGTACACAGAAGTTGTCTCCGTTGTAATCGGTCCATGGCTGTACTTCGCCAGCCTCGCTGTCTGCGGAGGGTCCGCAGGTCGCCTTCTGCTTGGTCTATCCACCTTGTTCATTGCGCGCCTTTTCTTCTTGTACCCGTCGGTTTGTTTTCGAGAACCATTTTCACAGGCTGTCGTCCGACATTCTTACGACATGCCCAGCCCATCATAGTCGACCGATTTCTGCGATGTGTACGATGGGAGGTTCTCCCAGCAACTGACATAGCTTGGGTTAGGTGGGCTAAAACTTATAAAGATGCTTAAATGCGAAGTTGAAAATGTCATATAAAAAATAGTGAAGGGGTGTCAAAATGAAAATAACAATTCTATTTTGAATTACATGTCTGCAGATTGTGGTCCTGTTATAATTGTAGACGGACTTGCGTATCCTGAAGGTTTAGACAATGTGACATGGGCAGGAGGAAAAAAAATAAAATTATTATGCAATACTTGTGAATTTCATAGATGATCTGAAATTATGTATCGTATACCTAAAACTCCGTTTCCTTGCATCGCAATAATCATTTGTATTGAATCTCAATGGTACTACAGTGATTTAAAGTAATGAAATGATCATTTGAATCCTAAATGTTACTACGGTAATTCAACAAAAAAAAAAGCGAGTAGATGAATACAGTGGAAAATGTAATATAACCATAATGGAACTGACTCTTAGCTTCGGGTCTTGACAAATAATGCCTACTGAGCCCTTGCGGCACGTCAAGCCGGTCAGTTCAGCGCAAGGGGTTTGTTTTCATAGGAGTTCGGTCACATACAACTACATACAACAAATCCAGCAACCAATTCTAATGTTACATGCTTATTTCTCTTTTATTCCCCCATTAGGGTGATTTGGGGAGAGGCATTAGACGTAGTCTACTTGCGGTTTGATTTGAGGTTATGGTTGATGGTGGCAGAGCATTATCAACGATGGCAAACGTAGGATGTACTGCAGATGGGGTTGGGAGGGCACACCATCGGCAGCAGAAGATGAGTCACGATTTACAAGTCAGCTGACTTCGAACGCGACGGTGGCCCCCTCTTCCTGCTAATCCTGTCACCGTGGGATTCACCAGAGATTCGGGATGCCCGACGGGATTGACACAACGCTGTGTTGTCTGGTGATAACGGCTGGATTCCTTCGGACGTGGCAGCGTGATGGTCGGCACAGGTAGTCTATGCAAGATGGCTTCGTATTGGCTGAAACAATCAACTTGAGCGTCTGTCCGTCTGTCCGGTAACCGTCGGGTTCAACCAAGACTCGGGATGGATGTTGCCGCCAGAGCAGGTACGGACAGAATTGAGAAGGCTCGATTCTTGTCTCCGTTGTTTCTTAGACCTTTGTTGAGTCGACGAAATTGCGCAAACCGAAGTTTGCCACTCGGGACGGTTAGCCCTCATTTATGGCTGATAACTCTCTCTGGCGGCTACTTAAGAAGCGATAGCATCTTGGCGCAAACAAACGACAAATGTGGTTTATACAACAGGTACTCTAATGTACTCCGGATGACAGCCCAGTTAAAATGATTCTCGAAAACGAACCGACGGGTACAAGAAGAAGAGGCGCGCAACGAGCAAGGTGGATCGATCAAGTAGAATGCGGCCTACGGACCCTCCGCAGACAGCGAGGAACAGTCGTGGACCGAATACAAGAGAGATAACTTCGGTGTACAGCAGAGGCCACGCCGGCCTTAGTCTGATTGGTAAGGTAAGGTACTCATATGTACCCGGCTCTGCACACATCAATGACAGCTTGGGGTTCATCTGCCAGTAAGGCTGTATAGTATGTGATCAGGGATGAAGTTAGGAATCCGTTACTCACAGGCAGGAGCCAGCAAGCTACTATTTGGAACCGAGGGTTACAGGTCATAGAACAGGGATCTCAGATAGCCTAGTCGGTAAAGGCACGGTAGGATCTAGCCGGAACCGCCGGTCCGTCTGCTGGCCCAGTCGAGCGAATCTTTCGAATTTGAAATTTCCCCGACTTCCGTGGGCATAGAGTAAAAACACAATTGATTGTCACACAATATACAAATTCAGGCATTAGTGATGGCATCGAAGCTCTTAACTGTGTAAGTGGAATTAGAACACTAAGTTAAGAACAAGCAATAAGCTTTTTGTGAAAGCAATTAGCATTAGCATTATCATAAGCATTGACGTTTGCACACCTCGTGGATAGATCTACGATGAGGATTAATTCGTTGAAGATATTGCGTGTCACCATGAAACGGATTTAGTTTCTGATACGTTTCTTCGCAATAATCTCCACGTCCATGCAACCGTTCAAGATAGGGAGGGTTTGGTATCTACATAAAATGACACGGGGAACCCACGTACCCTTCAGTAGATATCAAAGGAAAAGGGAAATGAATAGTGGGAGAGAATAGTTAAACATAACACCCTGTTTGGTTTACAGAACAAAAAATGTATTTAAAAATTATCGGTGGGAGCATCTAGTCTAAGAAATTTAAGTGATGCTCTATTTTTCTTCGAATGTTTGGGACCGAAGCATCAACTATATATAGGATAACTAATTAGCTGAGAAGAAAAGAATGTCTGAGAATATTCAGGTCAGAAAGTACGGGTGGTGAAAATGAACTTATCAGAGAATTAGCGCTGCTAATTACATCACTGTACAAAAATAGGGCACTACAGGGGACGCCAAATTCAGTATACACGGTAGCGGTGAAGTTTGTGACATTTGTGAGCCGACTGAACAGCGTATGAGGAAACAGAGAAAGAGATAGATTAAGGGTAACGTCACGATGCACACTGCACCAGCCATCATCGCACCATTCTAGATACACAAACCTCATCCTCCACATAAGAAAAGGATTTTAAAAAGCATCAATATGTGAGCACACGTTTTCCACAATGTACAAATACTAAAAACACTTAAGAGGAACCTCCAAAACCGCGAGGTAAAACAAATAGAAACGGCGAAAAACTGAAAATACAACATGGCGTTCCACTTCACATTTAGGAAGAAGGTGGCGAATCTGACAGTTTTTTGATACTTTACGGGAGCTGGAATTGATCGATTTTCAAGTATATAGTGGGCACTTAGCTGAATTCTATTCGGTCCCCTAATATTCCTACGATATCCATTGGGATTTTTGCAAGTCGCCGACGCCGATGCACTAGGCAACTTTCATTTTCATTTTCATTTTGCAGCGTTTGGTGGGGCAATGAGAGCGCAAGTCAATCCAAAGCCGAGGGTTAGGGATGGGTAATGGCGAACTGGTCTATGCGGACTACTTGAACGCCATTGGGTAGGGAGGGGATTGGAGATGTAGGTTATTGAGTGCTTGAGTGCTTTTGAGAGATTTACGCTGCAAAATATAAATGAGTCATGAAGCCCATTTCCCTTTTGAATCACCCTTTACTTTAAACATTTATTCTTGAGCAGAAATTGAAATGGAATCGAAATTACACTGAAATGGAACCGAAACGGAATCGAAATGAAATTGAAATGGATGCAAAACGGATTCGAAACGGAACCGGAATAGAACCAAAATGGAATTGAAATGGAATCGAAACGAAACCAAAGCGGACCCAAAATAGAACCGAAATGGAGCCGAAACGGAATCGAAACGAAACCGATATGGAACTGAACCAGAACTGAAATGGAACTACTGTGATTAACACCCCTCTTCTATAGTAAGTCACACACTAGACCCTCACTGAGCGGACCCTCCGCACTGTTGCTAAAATAAACTACTTGGAAACGTTAAATCTACTACTCGTGCTTCCTAAGCGGGCCCTCCGCGTCCTATCTCTAATAAACATGCTTGTCATCGTCAGTATAAAGTAACACTTTTCTGTGGCTTTGTGCTTCATTTCGAACAGTCAGATATTTATTTATTTATTTATTTTGTCAATATCTTCAGCTAAGCTGTACAGACTGATAAAATACCCTACCCTATCTAACGAGAGTCTTAAACTTATTTCTCGTCATATTATAATCAAAATGATGGCTTACTTCATTAATTCTTCGGAGGCATCTTTGCAGTGGATGATTTTCACCGAAGACTGTTCGGTGCCTCGGAATCCACAGAAGCTGTCGTTGTCGGGAACTGCGAGCAGGAACATAAAAGTTTATTTGTTGCAGAAGATGTGTGCAGTCCAAGCGGTTGCTCAATACATCGAATGCAAATAATCTCTGCAAGTAAATCCTCCGCTGGTGAAGAGGCTCTAGGGTTATGAGTTGACATCGGTGTTCATATGGAGGTAGTCGGAGAGGGTCGTTCCACGGCAGGTTGCGCAGGGCAAATCTGATGAAGCAACGTTGAACTCTTTCTAGCCGGTCACCATGATCAAAACATTCACCATTTTCGAAAATTTTGCAATTACTTTCACTTATTACACCATGGGTAAACCAGGTATTTTGGTTATTCATTACATGAAACAAATGGATAAACAACAACATAAGTTGCCACGAAAATGAAAAGTGTACTTTTAGTCGTTTCCCTTTGATTGAAAGTAAAAAGTCTAAGAGTGAATTGCGGCCAGTATCACACCTGATGTTAGTGCCTTTATACAAACGTTCTACGACGTGGCAGTGAAATAAATGTGCAGAATATGTGATACTTTCACTACTGGTCAAATTCTTGGTCTCACATGCATGTTTATAGCATGAGATAAGCCCTCTCACCATCGACAAGGTGACAAATTTGACCCGCGAGAGGGACGCCGATGCACTTGGCAACTTTACAGATAAATATTCAATCAACGCCTAAAATGCCGTTGGGTCTACTTGCAAAGTATGGTGGTAGCCGGATTGCATTCACGCGGTGATTGAATTAAATGCCAAAAGAAGCCAAATCACAATGACGGAGTTGCCACCGGACACCAGTTATTTCTTCGAGGAGTTCCACAGAGCACACTTTCAAACCTCCACAATATTATAAAAGGTTCCAGAACTCACCGAAGGGGGTAAACGGGGCGTCCTACTGACTCTGGTCCACCCCCCCCCCCCCCCACCCACACACACACAACATATAGCTATGAAACCGGCATTCACCGGTTACACGCTACACCTTAGCACGTTACAACAAACAGAGAGTAGTAATCTCAACCCTATGCTATGTGGAAGATGACAACCGCGCTCCCGCAGCCCCATGCTAAGGTCACTCTCAATTTTTACTCTACAGGAGCAGAAACTAATTTGGTCTCTAACATATAAAGGATACTTAGCTGAATTCCATTTGATCACGTATGGAATCCACTAGCAACGAGCAGTACTCATCACCACCCGCTATCTCCGACTGTACTGTACACAGAAAACTGAGTTAAACTAATTGAACAAAATACAATTTGCACTTGTTAAAACTTTATTGAACATGAAAATTAAAACGGTGCTAAAATGACAGTAGAATTTTTTTTTCGCGTCTCGCTTTGAGCACAGCACACTACGATCCAGCAAAAAGCTTGAAATGCTCAGAAAATAATGGATATAGAGTGTATTATGGTGCTTGCCACATGTCAGCATGTTAATCACTTTTGATGATTCATGGCTTTGTAAACAATTAACATCATGGATAATATTCTCAATAGCTTGAGCTTTGGAGAAATTTTCGAGCGTGTTATGAAGGCTGCAGGGAACAATTTAGCTCCTCGCAACTCTAGGGTGCCTCTGGCTTTTTTACCATTATTAGTCAACTCCGTCGGATGTTTGGTCTGTAATGTTTGTTCTCGCACGTACCGAACAGGATGAAAAGGCGGTTCGTAATCTGTTTTCTCGAGTGTAAATGAAAAAGGACCATGGCATTTTATGCCCAGTCGGCCGACATTTATATCGTTCTCCATTCAATCTAACAAGGATTTTACTTGAAAAAAATAAATTATATATTTTTTGCTTGGAAATCAACTCTGTGGACCGTTGGCAGAAGAAGAAAGCATTTTACAAACAGTTAAAGCTAGCGGATATTCGCTTTTCCGCTGGTGTTATCACCTGGAGGTGGCAGGTACGGCTAATCACTCTCGTTGAATGGTTCGTGCTACAGAATCGCTTTGATGACAACTTTAATTGCTTTTTATTGATTGCAAACCGCGTTTACAGTCCAACTGTAGTTAACGGAATGTTCAGTCTGTTTTTCCCTACATCATTGCGTTCGTTGCCAATGAAAGTGAACGGACCGACATCATCAGTCAGGATGTGCTACATAAACGGTATTATTGGAGAATTGTAATGGGTAAACGACATTCAAGGCAAATAGGCGATAGCAAAGTTCAGGAGAACTGCCTTCAGTAAAAAATATATAGTTCAACATCATAAGTGTCACGAAATACCTATCGATGGTAGTGAAAGCAGCTTCGTTGACGTATGCATCCGCGTGCCTCTATTGTAGTTTTAAAAGCACGATTTATGAAACACGAGGAGGGGGGTTCGAATCCCGGCCCGGCTGAGGAAAAGAGCACTGAAAATTAATTTTAGTTTATATTACGAAATCGAAAGTAGGACTAACGAATCTGTTCGTTGTTTTCTGCAACGAAACTGACTTGTTGTTTTTCTACTTACTTTCGTAATTAATGACTTACTTTCGTAATTCCTTGATAATTTTGTGCAAACGCTTTGTAAACCCATCGCAGCTGGCACGCACGATTTTCTGAGGAATTTGGTCCTAAATAGCAACCAAATGTTTCTTGAATCGATCAAGAAATATAGGCCCTTTCTTAGGGCCTATATGTTGAAGCATATAACCCCAAACAAAGTAGTCAAGTGGGTTGAGATCCGGTGAAGAGGCAAGCCATTCTTTGCCTTGTGAGCTGGAGCTGAGTCCTGTAGGAAACAATATGGCGTATTCCCATACAGCGTTGAAGCATTAGGAAGCAGATGGTTCTTCCTGCTCGATGTAAAATTCAGTGTTGATTTTTACGTTAGGTTCACGGAAAAAAGAGGAAGTTTTCCTTTTCGTGAAATGGCACCCACACACTTAGAAATTATGAATTTTACACGACACGTAATTCGTGTTTGTAATCAGTCGGGAAACGTTAAGAAAGGTTTCGTGTAAAATTATGTTTCTTGAAACTGACACATACGCAATTTGACAAAAGATATGTTCGGTTGGATTTATTTTCTCATCTCCTTCAACTCATTCTTATGTGCTAAAGGACGCTTGCATGTGTCGGTCTCAGGAGACAGAAATTTACGTGACATTTTGGTAGTGTGCATACCATGATTTTCGATACATTCTGATAGCCTTCTTCAGCTAGTTTATCTCTTGGAATATTGGCAAGACTTTTTCCATACACACGATCATTTTGTTGATTATGGTTGTCCTGAAGGAGGAAGAGCCTTTAATCCGAAAATGAAATCTCTGACTTGCTTTTGACGCTCCGTCAACCCGTGAACCACCCGTTGTTTCTTGTACGGCTTGCATTCCAGATCATGTCTGAGGAGCCTGTTCGTTTAAGCAGGGGACATTTGAAATTGTTTGCTCAATTTACGGCCAGATACGGCCGGATTACGTCTGATTTGCTCCCTCACACATTTGATCTTTTTCTTCGTTCTGGCAGTTCGTCTGGTACTTCCTTTGTGTTGCATATGGACATTTTCAGTTTCCTTGAACCGTTTTAAGGTACGATAAACAATACGCGTACTCATTCCGAACTGCTTAAGGCTATTGATATTTGACACGGTCTAAGCTTTTGCAAATGTAATTTGCTCCCGTCTGGCTTCCATGGTAACGGATAAATATAAACAAACGGAATCGCTTATTTATCTTCAGCGATAAGCTGTCAAAAGAATACACTCAATTATCATAATCAATTCCGCTGTTAAAATTACCCAGCTGAAATAAACAAAGACTGAAAAAAGGTGACACGTATTGTGAGACACATTGTATATCAAGTGATATAGCTCGTAGTCTGGACGGCACATGACATTTCCTATTATTTTTGACAAAATTATGAAATACCATTCAGAAAATAATAAGAAAATGTGAAAGTTTGAAGATAACCTTTCCCCTACCATATTTAATACATTACTTAAGCATAGATAGATAGTTGTGTTTTATTCGCTAGTATTCAGTGCAATTTTAGTTTAATTTTCAATTAATGGATTTTGATCCCAGTGCATGTTAAATGTCAGTGTCGAAATTCCGTCAATCTGACCCCTTTAAAATTACATGAGAATAAAATCCTTGGACAAGATTCCCGAGGTAGTTGGCTACATTAACCATTTTTAATTTCAGGACAACCGGAGTTTTGAATAAGAAAAAAGTATACATAGCCATGCAACCTGACGTTACCTTGTTTACCAAGAAATTCTAAGAAAAATTCATCAATTTCATTAATAATAAAACTTACTTGCCGAATGTTAACGACCTATCGATTGCAGGATCGTTCTCAATATCTTGATCCCTGTCTTCCTGCAAATGAAGACCAGCCTTTTGTTTTGCTTCGATAAGACATGCATTGCAAAACTCTTTTTCCAGAAACCATTTTTGACATATTTTAGTGCACCAAATTTTTTACACACATCGCTTGTTCGATTACCATGATTTGTGGTATCAATATGTACACTGGCGATGGACATTTTGTCGGCATTTAAGACGGACAGTTTGTTTTTTTTTTAATTCAAACTCATTCGCGAAATTGCTGAACGTTAAAACACGAAAATGTACACTGCAGTTGCTAGAACGAAAAGACAAAGCTGATCACCATCTCACACGCAGAAGTGGATAAAAAAAAGGAGGGAAAAGAAATAAAAAAGGGGGGGTGGGAAAAAAAAAAATGAAAAGGGGAAAAAATAAGGGGGGGAAAAAGGGGGAAATTGTGTGTGTATATACAATCCAATGCCCACCGTCCGGCGGTGTTTTTACGGAAGAAAAATGTTTGCAGTTAAACGAACTGTTGTCGAATCGACAAACACTTTTAGCCCGGGAGTTGGAAGGTGATAGCTCTGTTGGGTTCCAGTGACCCATTTCAGAATGCCTGGTTACTCACGTCCATTCCGAGGTCACTTTCGCTTACAACAAGCCCCGCATAGACACAGTACAAACATCAAATGGATATAGGTACTGTGCATACACTTCCATCATCAAATCTTACTGTTTTGAGGATGGCACGTATTTAGCAGTATCGTTCAAATTTAGTTATAATCAGATAGACCTCACCGGATTTTGTTGCTGATATACAGTCTTCATTTGGACGGCTTCCCTGTGATGCTTAAGGAGGCTTTTATGTCTCTACACTCCGTTACTCGGCAAATATTTTCACATCATCCTTTTCGAATGGAACCGCCCGAATTCAATTAGTACTTGGCGCACAATTGCAATACAACGAAAATTACTGGTAAAAAAAGCACTTTTGAGAAAAAAAAATTACTTGAAAATCATAATCATTGTGCAACGAAAGAAAAAAAAAACTGCACAGCTCTCCATCTATACATCTGAAATTATATGCCAGTCACTCACGCACGCATGCGCGTTAGCTTCGTTCTTTGCTTCGGACCAGTAAATGGCCGTTTGCTACTTTGCACTGGTTTTCTTTTTTTCTCTCTCCACACTCAATAATAAAAATCCGCCGCTATGAGGCGACTCTATATCGACTTCTAAGCTGCTTATAATCATCAATTCACTCGCGACAAAGCGGAAAAATACTCTAATTCAATCATTTTTCTCCGCGTGGCACAATATTAACCGCACTAACAAACACAATTAAGCTGATATTAACTCTTCCTTCGGGTGCGGGGGCAAAGCACAAAAAACAAAAAAACGGGGAAAAACTACCGACCATCACAAATTTCGGGAGGGAATCGATTGTATTCACTACATCTTACACAAAACACGTGGAGAACTTATGATTTCACTGTTCGATTAGGTTGAATTACGAATCGGAAACTACAGAACCGATCTGCGTGAAAATTTGTATGCAGGCCTTTCTTGGGGCTGAGGAAGGTTCTTATGATGGTTGAAGACCCCTATCCTCTATATAAGGGGGGCTCTCATACAACATGACACGCACATTTCTTAATAACTCGAAAACTAATCAAGCAAATGAAACCAAATGTGGCATGTGGGGATTTTTTAAGGCAATGATTGTATGGTGGTTTGAGGGCTTCAAATGGTGAGATGACAACTTCGAAGGAGGGTGCGACCGACCTCTCGTCCTCAAAAGTTCCTACCTCACGCCTCCACGAGTCATGTGATCACAAAAGACTGCCAGCTGAAACATGGAGACGCTGGTTGGCGTAGCCTGGGCAATGTTGTCAATATGACAATAGCGAAGTGAGGGGGTGCGACTGAAGATCGTGTACCTTTAAATCATATTGTATATTTTCCATTCTCATTTTATTAATAATTTCAGCACGCTTTGGAGTCATCTTTGCATTCCAAAACCATGTAAGAGCTTGGAGCAACATGACAGGCATCATAGGCCAATTTTTTTTTTTTACATTTTTTCAACATATTTTTTTTTTTAATTTTTTTTTTTTTTCTTTTTTTTTTTTTATTAAATAGAGGGGGGTGTGTTTTTATAAAATATGTTATTTTTTTTTTTTAGGGTTTCCTGGCGGGACTCTGAATAGAGTCGAAACCTCTACACCAGGCCTTTGATGATATCGTTGCGTAGATCCTTTCGAATCATTTTGCCAGCCGTACACGGAACATGTCGTCCAAGAAGACGCTGTTGCAAATGACTCGGAAGGAGCCACGTTTGAGAATTTTGAGTCCTTTCGTTTGATTTTTTGTTCCATTGTCTATTTCTTATTTTGTTAGTCAGTGTCACGTTTACAACTTAAGTAATTTGTTTCGTTATTCCTTCTGTCTTTTGTAGTCTAGTCTGTGTCATTTGTAGTCTAGTGTGTGTCATTTATTCGATTTGAGATTTTTCGGAAGCAGTTTTTTCGAACCAAAAGTAAGAAGCTATTGCATTGTTTCTTGTGCGTTAGACTGATATAACTTAACTCCTTTTGAAGCATTTCATCAGCCGTGCAAGGATCATGTCGTCCATAGAGACGCTGTTGACACTGCCTCCAAAGGTGTTACATTTCTCAAGTTTGTTTATCCTTCCTCTTCATTATGTTCACGTCCACTGTTTTGTATGGTATCATTTCGTCTTACCTCTCTTCTGGATCATTCATTTTTGTTTGCCTTATTATTTTCGTGTGTTCGACATTATTCAATTTTGTTTTTGCTATCCTTTCATTGTGTCTGTTATATTTGTTTGAAAACAACTCCTAGTCTTTTAATGTCATATAAGTTCACCCATCGCATAAGATAGTGAGTGGTGGGTCTCAATTATTTGTATTATATTGCAATTTAGAAAAATTAATAATAAAGTTACTAAAGTTACCTTGATGATGTGGAAGTGTGTTGTTAGTTTTTACTCACTTATAACCTATGTTATTTCTCACAATTTTCCGTTCCTTAGCGATTGTTTTTCGAATTTCCTCAATTTGATGTCCAGTTCAGGTATGGTAATGCTCGCGATCATGGCATAGGGAAGAGAACAGGAGAAAGGAGAGAAATCATTAGTAACCGGCAACATGCCATGCGCATGTGAGATTTTCATGGTGATATTCTCACAACGGCCGTTCAGAATGGTTCAACGGATGCGTATGAGAGATCATTTTCGATTATTTTCCACTTGTTTGGAAGTTAATCCTCACGTTTAGATATAGAAGATAAGAAACATCCCACAGTGTGCTACATTCTGGAACATCAGGGCAATGATCCCTCATCGCATCTTCAAGTGATCATTACAAGCTGTCCATTTGGTTCAGGCACTTTTGAACGTTGATGTGGCAGCCTATTCACACATGAAATCTGCCGCGACCAACTCGACAGAACGCGCCCATACCCCTTTCTGAACCGAAGGGCAGGGTTATAAGAATGTAGGTTATTTTTTAATATTGGTTAGGTTGGGATTTTTTTAAGGATTTTTTTTTTTTGTTAAAAATTATAAAATTTTTTTTTTTTTTTTGGTTCAGCTTTCCCAGGACTAGTAGGATATTGATACATATCTAATTTTTATTTATTTTTCAGTAACAATCCATTCAAGTTTGAAATTAGAATATATTAGGATTTTTGTCTATAATGATATCTTAATTTTTTGTGTACAAAATATACTAAATATTAAATAACATATAACGGGGAAAGGGGGGACCATCAGGGCACCCAAGTGAAACGATTTGGATAGGGAGCATGGGACTGCCTCCTCCCTATTGTTAACATTTCGTGGATCGAGGGCGGGCTCTTCGACCCTGTTAAGAATTCGAATATTTGTGCACATCCCTATGAGTATAACAGATTTATCGATCTATACCATTACACAATGCCTATATCTCCCTTATCACCTATCCGTCTGATATGTGAGCGAAAGATCGTTGATAATAGTTCGGAAAACCAATCGGGATCTGTGCGTATTATATAACCAGTATAGAATAGCCAGATCGAGTTAGTCCAATAAAGATCCCCAACCAGATCATACCGTCTATCATACCGTTGCATCAAATAAATCGTTATCAGATACCGAGCCAATCTAGTCATTATTTCGTACAGACCCCATCAATTGGGTTTATTCTGTCAATCGAGGGCTCGATTCTAGTGCTGTGAGTGTGAAATTGCTTTTGGAAGGAGATTCTCTTCCCTAAATTCGCGGGTTTCGCGGAAGTGTCTCTGCTTACGGGCCCGCCCAAACGTTTTTGGCCCTTCATACAGGAGCTTGATGATTACAAACAATAATAGAATCCTGATCAAATCGTTTTTCAGATTATTCCACTGCTATGGAAAGTTACCTTGCTACAAAAGATGGTAGTATTACATCATCATCGACATCATCAGTTGTATGTTTTGGCTTATCTTACTCACGTTCTGTGTTTGAAAATATAGGAGGGTTGTTTACGTTTTTTGGAAAGGATTATATACGACAAATTATGCAGAAAATTGTTTTTTCTTCATCCAGGGAACTAATTCAAATACTAAAATTGTTTATGGCTCTACATTTTCCATTTCACAGACATAAAGAATCATTTATGGGAAACAGCAGTTGTCGAAAAATTCTAATTTGCAGTCTTTTTTATAATTTTATTTTTTATTTTTTTAATATTTTGGATTTATTGAGTTTCCGTTTTATGGGCAGTGATCATACTCAAATGAAATTTATTTCACATTGTTGTTTGCTTGTGTTTTCATTGCTGTTCTGCTGGACTGGCGGGTGATCTACTTTATTTCATAGTACGTCGTTGGAATTTTCGCCATTTCAGAGTTTCAATCATCAAGCACCGAGGCGGAAGAGGCATATAGTTGCATTTCATTATTATATGTACGTTGTTTTGAAATTCTTTACAGCATCGTGTTATTTTCATCATATCATGACCTTCACATTTCAGTATACATTCATCGGTGGAGCTGTATAGATGTATATAGTTGCATCTTATTATTAGTTGCATATCATTTTTGTTTTTACTACGAAAAATAATCATAAATACATGTTATCTGCTTCAAGGTTGTAGGGAGGGTGATTCCAGGTAGGGTAAATGTGTTACTGCTGTGTAGCATAAAGTCTTTTTCTATTAACCACCCACACTTGTGAGTGGCCCCAACGGCATCCCTACTGTTGGTTTAAATCGGTCCTCAAACGCGGTGTTTTTAACGTATTCTTGTATTCCATTGAAATAAACCACCCACACTTGTGAGTGACCCCACCGGCATCCTTATTGTTGGTTTAAAACCGTCCTCAAACACGATGTATTGACACATATTTTTGTATTCTGCTGAAATAGCCATTCACACTTGTGATGATGATGATGATGGTCCTACAAAGGTTTGAGCTAGACGATTTATCTATTAGATAATTTATTTAAAAAACAATTCAACCAGTTATGCAAAACAAAAAACGAACTGATTTCATCTACAGATGTAAAGTTCTTCCAAAACTGTTCATTTGCTTTACAGCGATATAATTGTGAAAAGCTCTTGATGTCAACCACAAATGTTCGCAAGTATTCCCAGCGATCAGGAATTCCTATAACAATTCAGATCACAGATTCCCGTATAAGGACATTATCAAAAGACAAGCCAATATCCGATCCTGCCCGCTACATAGTCAATGGGGTTCCAATGGAACCACCAGCTTAGTTTTGGGCTGACCAAGGATATCCCCAATCAGGGAAATCGAGAAAATTTCCAAATCGAAAAAATCCTGGACCGGCCCTAGTCAAACTTTTACTTTCAACCACAACAGAACTGACAAGGAATTCCCCCCGTGGGTAGGTTTTGTGAGTGGCCCCAAAAGCATCCTTACTGTTGGTTTAAATCGGTGCCAAAACTTTAATAGCTTGAATGTGCATCTCTGTACAGAGAATAAATCGGGAACATAGTTAAATATCTTATTCGCTGCCGACGTCAGTTGAATTCAGCACACCGTTTACCAAAACGGATCCCGCTGCCAACCCAACCATTTTATCCAACATCCCAGTGATTTCTCGTGGAAGTGCAGAGGTGTTCTCGGCTTCCAATAAAGCGAGTATAACGTCAACATATTCCTATCCATTCCCTACTTGACCTGCATTCGGGCGAGGCCAGCGCCGGTATTGCCTTAGTTTGAGATCACCAGTTTTTACACATTGAGGATGTATGCTAGTCCCAAGCATCATCTTTTGGTTCTTTGTGTAATAATTGGTGATCTGGCAATAACGCAGTAGCAACCTCGAGCTGTCAATCATGCTCATGCTCATGCTCAATGATTGTATGGTGGTTTGAGACCCCTCCGTCTTCAGGAACAAATTTCAACCAAACATTCTGATAGAAGTTTTAACCCCATTCTTAGTCAAGAAAAAAAAAGACATTCCAAAAAACAACCATAAACGTGCCAGTTCCATTCGTATTTTCATTCATTTAGTTGCAAGCGTAACAGCGCTCGCACTGTGTTCAGCTAGTATATATATAACAATGGATCTCTGTCTGTCTGACCATTATAGACTCGGAAAGTTCTGAACCGATCGGTGTGAAAATTTGTATGCAGGGGTTTTTGGGGCTGGGAAAGGTTCGAGAACTAATCAAGCAAATGGAACCAAATTTGGCATGTGGTGGGTTTTTAAGGCAACGATGGCCCTCTGGAGGGGGACTCTCATACAAATGAAACACAAATTTTAACCAAACATGAGAATTATCAAGGTAACTAAAACACACAGTGTGTATTTCTCAGGTAAGAAGTTCCTTTTGCAGTCAAGAAAAAAAATCATTCCGAAAAACAACCATAAACGTGCCAGTTTTATTAAATTTTCATTCATGTGGTTGCAAACTTAGCAGTGCTCGCACTGGGTTCAGCTTGTAAGAACAGAAAAACATAATTTCGATTAACTGAGAAAAACATTCTAGAACACATTGATGCAATCAAAATAAAGTGGCACATGCAGGGTTGTTACGAGAAGTCTGAAAATAAATCCGCGCCAAATCCGCGGGAGCTCAAAATCAAATCCGCGCCTTCAAATCCAATCCACACAAGAATGTTCTATAACTTATCAAGCATCAAATATATAGGATGGGGAACAGCTTCATCAGTAGGCGAACCTATTTCAAACAAGCGCTTGGAATAGGGTCTCGATGACGCTAAAACCGTTCCCCACAATCAGATTGTCTGCGTTTTTGAGCCAATTAGATGCATTGTTCAAAACAGGAATGTAATTGAAAACTTCAGTGTGAAATAAAACCTGTAAAGAGGGAAACATAAGTCACGATGCGCTAAGTCAAATAAATTGACCGATAACCAACTTAATAAAAATGTCCAGACAAAAACAACCAATGACCCAAGATGTGATCCACGCTGGCCAAGTCCACCCCTGAAGGAGCACAGGACGTTTGAGTGAGTGATGAAAGCACTCGAACACAACCGATATGTAAAGTATGTCAAAGAGAATGATCCATATTTTGTCAATGGTGTATCAAGATAGGTACGTATTTATTTAACATATACGTCATAACATTTAATTGTTCTCAATAGCCTTCATATGAGCTAATTTTTCCCTTTCTGATTGTTCCTCCTGCTGGGTTTTATCTTTTTGTTTCAAAAGAACTTTCAGGAATGATATTTCTGGATTATTGGATGTCATAGCTCTGATTTCTTTTTCCATCAAATTAAAAATATCTTCTTTAGCCTTCCTTTTCATTCCTACAACTTCTTCTTGCTTTTTGATCTGGTGATCTTTGCTTTTTCCTTATTTTTTTGTGCCTCCACGAATTCAAAATCTTTCTTTTGTTTCAGTTTGGATTCGTAAGATTGCCTCGCAAATTTCGCCTTCAAAATCAAGTCCTTTGAAACAACAAATCTGGTTATATCATTCTCAAAAATATGCATGCCACTCAAAATATTTTTACGATTATTGAACTGCTGTTCACTGAGCCTAGTTCGGTTTCCCGGTAACACATGCTTAGATAGTGAAAATTTTCTTTCGACCTCTGCATTAGAATGAGATACGCAAGTTACAATGTTGAGCAATGTTCTCATTTCAGAGAAACTATCGTCCTGGAATAAAAAATCAAGTACTTCCAAATCTGTTTCTGATTCAACCGTTTTAGTTGACAACTTGACACTTGCAAGTACTAGTTCTTCGTGAATTCTAGATTTGTCTAATTTAAAATCAATAACATCGACTAAGTGGACGATTTCTTTGATGGAATCCTTATTTATGATCCTTCCAACCTTGAAGTTGCTGACTAGTCTAACAAATTCATTCGGAACATCTTTGGAAAACAAATACGAGACGAAAGCCTCAGTGTGGTCTTTAAAATGCTTATTGAAATGAGATGTTTTAAGTTGATTTCCTGCAGCGTCAAGAATGGATTTGTAAATAATTACATCCGTATCCTTAAGAAAATGTTCTTCCATTAGCATTTTGTTGTTGATGGCTTTCGTTATCTGTTTTGGATCGTAAACTCTTGACATCATAGTGACCAAAAATGCGAGAATCCTATCATAAATATCGAAAAGAATAAACTCATTCGTTTCGAGATACTTAAGCAACTTTTCCGTTTCTCCCGCTGATTCAATCACAAAAAGAACCTGCTCTTTGATATCTGGCAGCAGTAAAATCTTAAAAATTTCTTCTTCATAAAAGCTCCGTTGTGCCAGCCCTTGCAATTTATTTTTCAAAGAAACTAAGTGGTTGTAGTTTGAAAGAACCACTTCTGCAGCTGGTCCGAGAGTTGCCCACCGGGTTTCAACATGCTTTTGGAAACGTTTAGGCTTGGTGATGCAGCTTTCTTTGAATTCTTCCCACTTCGACGGAACGACAAAGTAATAGTGAAGATACTTTGCCAAATCAGAAACAACATATCCAAACTGTTTGATAGCAGCCCTAAAAAAAATTAAGGTTATAATACATATCTACTAGCAAACAAATAATAAAATGCCCTCTTAGATTTTTAATAGTTTAGAATTTAAGTCCCTGAGTCCATTTAGAATTCTTAGGTATTAAACTTCGTATTTTCAGCAAAAAATAAATCCGGCGGATTAAAAAAAAAAAAAAAAAAAAAAGAGGGGAAATAAATAGTTTTTAGGAAAAAACGAAAAAGGGGGAGTTGTGGTGTTTTTTTTTTGGTGGGGTTGTTTTTTGTGTGGGTGTGTTTGTGGTGGGGGGCGGCGGCGGGGAAAATAAAACAACCGGAAAGAAGGATCGGGCACATGGAGTTTCATGTGACAAATCTTATTTGTTTCGATTGATTTTTCCAATCAGTGTACCGAGCGTCTCCATCCTACTACTTTTCCGCTACCAGCAGAGCCAAGTGTCATATACAATTCGACTCTGCTCGACGAGTACATAAAATGTCTTGCATGTATGTGTGTATGAGTGTGTATATTTGTGTGCGTATGACTGTGACGCAACATAGTAAGGTCTGTTTCTCAGCAACCACTGGATCGCTTGCATGGAAGTTTTGGTGTCGGTCCACCGGTTCAAGACATATCTGAGGTAAAAAAAACCAATGCTTGAACTTGTGTTGCCCATTACTACTGATTTTATAATGGGGTGTCTAACTGGAATCGAGTGCAGCGAATCGCAATCGATTTGCAGTCAATTCAAAGCGAAGGATTCCAATTTAGTACTTTAGATCAATTATGGGTCCTCCCTTAGCTCAGTCTGTAATGGCGCATGAATGGCGGAAGTGCATTTAGAACAGTTGAGACCAAGCAGTAAGCGAATTGTGAAAGCAATAAGCTTGAAATGCTAAAAAGAAAGAAGAAGAAAGTTAATACAAAGCGTTGCTAAATTCAACACCTGCTCATTTTCTGTCAAGCAGCGAATTTAAATTGATTCAGTTGCTTTCAGGAATTGAAATTGATTTCAACAAATAAATTTGATCGAATACATGTGATAAACCCCTTGGATTTTATGAAATTTATCTAAAAAGTGGTAAATTTTTATGTCATAAATAACAGAGGCAAAAACTGAGCGGAGATAAAAAAGACAAAATCTCAAAATATTGATCATTGCACCGAATGTGTTAAACTCATTTTTTGACATCTCAGGGATGTTTACAAGGTGTTTGAGTTTAAACCGAAGATACGAAATTTGCTATTGCTAGGGGGGTAGCCTAAGGCAGTCGAAGGATTTGTTGACTGGACAAGGGTTCGTGGAGTCGCCAGTCCCTTGTCATGCGAAGACACGCGGCCTTCTGGCCGTAGTCTTCCGAAGGTCCTCACTGAGATCGGCTGACCCTGCTACAAGAAGCCATCACGTAGGCTATTCTCTCAGAACAACCTGTGGAGAATAGTCCTGCAGCCATAGGTAATCCTTGCACTGATGGTGGGTTCTTATCACACATCACATCACATCAAGATACGAAATTTGCTATTGCCTTTTTGCAGATTGTATACTATTTGATTAAGAAAATAATTTTAAAAATAAGCACTGGTGTACGCTTTGGGGCCATTTATTTAAAATCGCCTAGAATTTTAGAGCATAAACTGATTTTACCGCAAATTTTCTAAGTCCGCGTAACCAAGATCCCTGAAATGTCAAAATTATATCGACGATTTCATCGTGCAATGATCTATTATCTGCTTAAGAGTTCGAGTGGTAGTAAAAAACTGCTTACCATTTGTTGTTGGCTCAAAGATAAACTATATGCTTTACTTTTGAAAATATACTGTTGAAAGTCAAACCGTAAAATTTTCTCCAGCGGACTGGAAATTGACCCTGCTACCTTCGACTTGATTATTGCATGGCTTATATAAGTAGACAGCAAAGACGGCTGTATATTGTATGGATTAATGAAAGTCACGCTGAACATAAATGTTCAGCCGACAACCGACACGGGAGGGGGAGGGGTTTTAGACGACTTGCTCGCAAGAGTTCTATTTAAGTTCCCTCGTTAGTTAGTTTACCAAGCACTCAAGCAAAATCACTCAGCATATAGCTAGAAATTTCATGCCAACGGTAAGTTAGGTACTTGATTCCAAACGGATGATAAGCGATAGTTCATGTTGATTCAAGGTCAATATTCGCCATTGAATTACTCCTGAGAGTAGGTAAAGTGAGCAGCATTTAACCTTTATAGGGAAAATGTTCCTATAATAATCTCATTACTCGCAAATCATCCTACTCGAAAACCAAGGATTAACAAGCGAGTGGAACGCTTTGTAATGTTTGCCATTGTTATTAGACGTATTACGAAAATAACGAAAAACGTATGACGAAAAGAAATCTATTTACACTAAAAGAACAGCAGTCAGTGGTTTGATACTGGTTAATGGCCCGTACAATGTAAGTTTTCTGTATCTTTGTTAAAGATAATTCACTGGTTTACTGATAAAATGAATGCCGCTTTTGATTCGAAATCTTTACACGCTCAATATGAATCCTAACTTAACATTCTTCTCTCAATGTGTTGCATAGATATCGCTATCCTATTTGGAAATTTACAACGAGTTAATACGAGACTTGCTCAACCCAGGTGGACCATTGGAGTTACGTGAAGTATGTATGATATTGTTTATTTACTCTCCGAATGTTAATCACCGTTCTCATACCCCTAGGATAACAAAGGTAATCAATCAGTAACGGGTCTTTCAGAAATATCTACCACCTCGCGACAAGAAGTCATCCAACTGCTAATGAAAGGCAACAAAGCACGAACGGTTGAACCAACGGCTGCCAATCAGACGTCGTCTCGCAGCCATGCCTTGCTCAGCATCACCGTGCTGAATCAGACACCAATGGGTACCAAGCAAGGCCGATTGTTTTTAACCGACCTTGCTGGATCGGAGCGTGCCAGAAAAACAAAAAATCGCGGCAAACGTCTCCAGGAGGGAGCTCACATAAATCGCAGCCTACTGGCCCTAGGCAACTGCATTAATGCACTGGCAGGCGGGGCACGATATGTCAACTACCGAGATTCCAAACTAACTAGATTGCTCAAAGAGGCACTCAGCGGCCGTTGCAAGACGGTTATGATCGCACATGTTGCTCCGGAGGCGAAACACCGCGATGAAACCAAAAATACACTAGTTTATGCGGATCGAGCTAATCATATTACCACTCGTTTGCAAAATCCAACAATCTTAGAGGAGAACCGAGAGCTACCGATTGCCCACTATCAAGGCATGGTAGCTGAGCTGCGGGATGAGGTTAGCAGGCTGAAGGCGAAAATGCTATCGGATCGACCCCGGAGTGGAGCTGCGCTTCAAAGACAACAACTACCAGAGCAAGACAGTCCGCCAGAAGAACAGCAAAAGAAAGTCGAACTGAAGTACCTTCGGGAGCAAATCGTACAAACTTTCAAGCAGCAGATGAGACTGCGGCGAAGACTTTTGGAGGCGGACAGCCACTTGTTGGGCTTGGAACTGGATTCAGAACGGCAACACATGGTCATATCACACTGGCAAAGCCGACAAGGAAAGCTATACGATCGCATGGATGATGATGACGGTATATTAGATGCCGGTGGTTCTTTGAGATATTAAATTATTTATTTTTAACCCTCAGTCATTGTAGATTCCGACTCCGAGGGGCATTCAGCGTTGCGTTCTGCCTGGAACGAGCTGTCAGCAATAGAAAAGGAGGTCAAGCGGTACCGCGAAATACGGGTGGCAACGGAGCATGACTTGGAGGAATGCAGAAAAAGAGGAGTTGCGCTGGAGGATGTAAGTTTGCAAACATTTTTATTCGGTCTTTAACCCATTTAATACGGATGGGTCATACATTTGCTGTCAAAATTCGACTTTTAGAGTTACAGAGGAACTTTGTTCTGCAAATTTGTTCAAAAATAACTCTTTTATAATAACTAGGAAAAATAGTGAACAGGTATGTTTTCGGAAACAATGATGATCTAGGTCACTCAAACTGTCCTTGAGTTCGGATCTTGATGTTGTACATGATCAACAAGGAGGTTTAAAGTATTCTGGCCGTACTTCTTAGCTGTAAAAGCTACAAGGAAAATCTTAACACCGTTGCAGACATATAAGAGTATTCTCAGAATATCTACGGTTTTCCAAACTATTCTTGAGTTCAGATCTTGATGTCACGTTTTGAAAAATTAAGGGTGACTTGTGGGCAGCACCGGGGATTTGCTAAATATTATTTTCAATCATTCATGAAATGCGTATTACCAGACGTTCTTCACTCTCGAAATTTCTAAAAAATGCAATTTTAAAATCCTATGCATGTTCAATTACTGACTCTTCAGACTCTTCAAATCAAAATGATAAAAAATTAACCGAAACATCTGCAATTCAACACCGTAAATTTCTTTTTTGATCATGTACAACATCGAGATCTGAGCTCGACGATAGCGTGGAATAACGTAGATATTCTAACAACAATGAACTATTGCTATAACGGTGTTATGATGTTCCATGAAGCTTTACAATGCAGATATACCGTCGATGCTCGTAAATATCCGTGATAATAAAGTAGAATATTATGATCTAAACTCAAGAATATATTCTAGATATTCTGAGAATACTGCCATATGTCTAAAACGGTGTAATGACATCTCATGAATTTTTCTCATTCATACGTACAGTGAAGACATCGGAAACCACCTTGTTGATCATGAGGAACATCAAAATTTGAACTCAAGGATAGTTTGGAGTACCTTAGGTATTCTATAAATACTGTTGCATGTCTTTTGCAGTAAAGTGATGTTCCGTGAAGCTTTTCTAACTACTAAGTACGGTCCTGATGATTTAAGATGGTTTAAGATGATTACTGATTACGTACAAACCTTGATAAAATTCATAAGGTTATTTATGAGCTTATTAAAGGTCGTCCATCAATGACGTAGCATTTTAGGGGAGAGGGGGGGTCTAGTGGATTTGTGACAATATGCTACGAGGCGGAGGGGACACTAATGAAAATTGAACATGGCACCATTGATGATGGCCATTTAGAAGTATCACCTTGAAAAATCTTGAAGTTTGATACCCATATTGATATGGTTCCGGACATTTTCCAAATTGGCCACTTCCCCCGGGGCACCTGGAACCTACTACAGAGTGGTCAGGGCAACTGATCGTCCTGAATATGCTCCCTGAAGCACCTCCATGAAAAATCTTGATGTTTGATACCCATATTGATATGGTTCCGGACATTTTCCACGTGATTGAAGACGTGATTGTTGTGTATATATATGCGAGACCTTATAATAAATTAAGGAGTTGGAAGCTCTGAAATCTGATTAGTATAACCCCTTTGTTAAAATTTTGGTATTTTTTAATTTTTTTAAAAATATTTATTTTTTTTTTATTATTGTTTTTTTTGTTTTTGTTTTTTGGGGAAAAAAAAAAAAAAAAAAAATATATAAACAAAAAAAAAAAAAAAAAAAATTTTATATATATTTAAAAAAAAGCAAACAAAAAAAAATATAAAAAAAAAATAAAAATATAAAAAAAAAAAAAATGGGGAAATTTTTGATGGGGTAAAAAAATGCTTACCTTACCTAACCAATCAGACCAAGGCCGGTGTGGCCTCTGCTGTACACAGAAGTTGTCTCCATTGTAATCGGTCCATGGCTGTACTTCCTCAGCCTCGCTGTCTGCGGAGGGTCCGCAGGTCGCCTTCTGCTTGGTCTGTCCACCTTGCTCATTGCGCGCCTTTTCTTCTTGTACCCGTCGGTTTGTTTTCGAGAACCATTTACACAGGGCTGTCGTCCGACATTATTACGACATGCCCAGCCCATCGTAGTCGACCGATTTTTGCTATGTGTACGATGGGAGGTTCTCCCAGCAACTGGTGCAATTCGTGGTTAATTCACCTCCTCCACGTTCCGTCTTCCATCTGCACTCCACCGTAGATCGTACGCAGTATCTTCCGTTCAAAGACTCCAAGGGCGCGTTGGTCCTCCACTAGCAATGTCCATGTTTCGTGGCCGTAGAGAACTACCGGTCTAATTAATGTCTTGTAGATGGTCAACTTTGTAGTTCGGCGAACTTTTTTCGATCTTAGCGTTCATAGGAGTCCAAAGTAGGCACGATTACCAACCATAATGCGCCTATCTATTTCTCTGCTGGTGTCGTTATCGGCGGTCACCAATGAGCCCAGATACACGAATTCGTCTACTACCTCGATTTCATCATCGTCGATCTGAACTCGTGGTAGGAGGCTAACATTTTCTTCTCGTGAGCCTCTTCCCTTCATGTATTTTTTTTTTCAACGCATTAATCACAAGCCCAATCCTACCAGCTTCAGCCTTAAGTCTGATGTACGTTTCCACCCTCTTCTCAAAGTTACGTGCTACGATATCAACGTCGTCGGCGAAGCCATATAGTTGTACAGACTTCCTGAAGATCGTGCCACTCGTGTTTATTCCAGCTCTTCGAATCACACCCTCCAGTGCAATGTTAAATAACAAACACGACAATCTATCATCTTGCCGTAACCCTCTCCGAGATTCGAAGGGACTCGAGAGTGTCCCTGATACTCGGACGACACACATCACTCGATCCATCGTTGCTTTGATCAACCGCGTCAGTTTTTCCGGAAATCCATATTCGTGCTGATCTGCCATAGCTGGTCTATCAAATAGTATGCCTGAACTTTATTATACCTTTTCAAGGTTTTGAGAAACCTTTTTGAAATTTAGGGAAAGCTTACAATACAGAACAATTGCAAATATTTGCAAAAATAACAAAACAAATCGCAAACAATGCAAAACCTCTAAGACTTTGTTCGTGAAAAAAAAAACAGATTGGAAACTTTTCAAATCAAAAGAAACCTTATATACATGTTTTTTACGGGGTTTTCTACGAAGAACTTCTGAAAATTTAACAGATCAACATTTCTTTAAGGTTTAGTTTAGCAATTTAAACTGTTTTTTTTTTTGGTAGATTTTTTAAATTTTGGCTTCTAATTGTTAAAACATTTGATCTTGACATAAGTTTCAATTATTTTGTAGAAAATCTAAAAAAAATACAAAATCCGTGAAACAAAAACCCTAAATTAGATGCACATGTAACCAAATCCGAAAACTATTGTACGAGGATATACGAGGATCTCAAATTTTCAGATATACTTAAGTGGGTCGGTTCCTTAACTGGCGTTTTAAAAATGACAAACATCTTTTTGCTTTTACACAATCTTTATAGTAGTTTAATTCAATCGGTGAAACATTTTCAGATTTCGGTTTGGAAGCCATGTCCAGAAGTCATTTATCATGTTTTATACTTTTACTATTTCAACCACATTACATAATATATTGTTCCATTGATAATTTAAAAAAATGTTGAGTATTGGGAGGGACCATCAGGGCACCCGATTGAAACGATTTGGATGGGGAGAGTGGAAATGCCAACTCTCTATAACTAACATTTCACGAATAAAGGGCGAGCTTTTCTCCCCGCTCATTGGGGCGTCCTCCAAATAGATGGCTTGATTCTTGACCAATTGTCTGATCATGTTTTTGAAAGAAGATTCTTTTCTACACCGTGGATATGTTTAGGTGACTTTGCCTATCTTCCACCCAATCCGTTTTTGGCCCTTCATACAGTGAAATGTGGGAGCAATCAGAGGTGGTTGTTAAACTTGATCAATCTAATAGGGAGGAGAGCTTATTGGTAGACCAATATCATCAATATCATCTTAGCAACTCTAACTTAGGAATATTTCTGCAAGTTTTAAATGTTCAGCAGAATTTATGAGAAATTCAATAACATAAATAAGTCATAGTTGAATTTCAGACAATTTGATTCGAAGTCTTGGAAGCAAGAAGTACAAGATAGCATTTATTTTAAGTTTGAGATTCTTTGATGCTGTTTAAGGATTATTGGCCTTCTAATCAGGATTTTTGATGATACAAAACGCTTTTTCATAGCAATGTTAAAAACCGAAATGAAGCACATTTATGCTTGATAGAATTACCAAAAAAAATTAAAAAAATTAAAATTAAAAATTTACGGACGAATCTTAACAACGGAATGTTTTGACAAGTTTGGAATAAAGTAGTCATATGTCTCCAGAAACTTTAGTTTTGTCTACGATATTGTTCAAGACATATGTCAAGAATGTGTGCAAATTTGCAAAGGTCAAGAATCATTTCAGAATAAAGAGATATTTCTGGAAGTTTGTGGCAGTTCGTAGAACATATTAGAAGGCTATCAAAACAAGCTCCAAGGCGGATTAACTTTTAATACCGCCCTATCCGTTGGTCTCAAATAGCTATCGCGATGATCGAGTTCAATATCTACATCAAAGCAGCCCGAAATAATTAAGTCCGAGGATAATATCTGTTGGAGCTTACCACCATAAGACCAAGAGTTTGCCTATTTGTGAAATAATGCTTGCTCTCAATTCAATCCTGCATTGATTCTTCAAGCACATTTTTAGCAAAATCTTCAATACAGACAAGATTTTAAAAGTTCCGCACAGACATTATGAAAAACTATCTGGCATCCCTGAGAGATAGACCGATCCGTCGTCGTCGGCTGTGCATCAATTTATGATTTTACTAATTTTTAAGAAGTTACATCCATAAGTAGGTACTTACACTATTAAGATTCTGGTCCCTAATAAATTCCTGACTGCGCAATTTGAGTCCTAGTACTTAGCTCTCGGTCTTCGCTGGCTCCGCTCACTACCGTTTGTAACGTTTCAGGGGAGGTTGCTTCCTGATCACTGCACTTCTTTTTTTTCTTAAACACGCGAGAACGCGGACATGAACATACCCACCCACACGCGGAGTTACAATCACCACAGTACCGTACCGATTCGTTGTCGTCGCATTAGCAGATTCTATTCTACTAGGTTGATTGCGTTTAACTATTTTTCTCCATTTTTTTTATTCAAATTCAATGGAATTGAGCGAAAAAAAAACTGACAACCGAAAAACACGTCAGCTCGTGGCCAACGCACACACTTTTCATCGTCCACATGACACCACACTTTAATTCGCGTAAATTTCTTCCAAAAAAAAAGTCAAATTTTTCTTTGAACTCACCGGTTTTAATCCTCGTCGCCATTTGTATTTGTATGCACCGCACCGTACATCACTCGAAACGCACTCGAGAGAAAAATCAACCGATTGCAACGACCGCACGCGCAAAACTGCACAACGATTCGATACCACCAGGGATGCCAGTTTTTTTTATTAATGTCTGCGATAAAAATTTGAAATGTCTGGGAATGTTAAAAGAGTGTAATTTTTTTTGTTTTTGCTAAATTAAATTTCTTTCAACGAAAAGAAGAGAGAGATATCATTTTCGCTATATATGTGATTATGTAAACATTTCTGCATCTATTTTTTGGATTGTATGCAATCTTACACTTTTATTTCATAATTTTAAAGTGACACTTAAGCTTGAAGCATTCGCATTGACGACACAATTTTCGATAGTTTTCCCCGAGGTTTTCTTCCCCTATGGACGAATCCAAGTTGAAAAAAGAAAAAGACTCAGAAGAAAATTTTTAAATGCTTCTAAGGCTGTGTACCAATTCGCGAATTAATTTCAATTTTACTTCCCGAATAAAAATTTACATCAGGCTGATGTCTGATTTCAATGCCTACATCAACATGATATTCAAATGTACATCTTACGTTGAACATTAGAGATCAGAACGATTTCGCTGTATTTAGGCAAGGTAACATGATGTTAACGTCAGACGTTTTCAAACATTTTTTTTCTATTCCAATGTCCCTTCGATGCAGGTTTGAACTGACCGTTTTGGAACCCGTATTTTTCCACGTGAAGCAATATATCAGCGACGATCAACGTGGATTCATGCCGAAGTGTTGAACGACCACAAACCTTCTATCAATCACTTCCTTCATCATGGATAGGATTTCATCTGGTTCACAAACGGACGTTGTCTACATGGACCTATCTACCAACAATCAATATGCAACTAGCGATTTGAAATTGGTTCACTGTTGTAGAACCCCTTGGTCCGAAGTACACCTTGAAGCCAGCACCTAACTATACATATATGTGCTTTTGTTTTGATTTGCTGTGTTATTTTGACAGAATATTTGAGAGTGTGTTCGTGTGGGTTCATTATAAGGGGCGTATTATTAAGCTTGGGACCGATGTGCTAGTACTGACTGAGCCAAGAAAAAAATCGTATTTGTTCGGGACCTACTGGTCTTAGAGTTAGTCTATGTATCTACTGCCTTCGACAAAATCAACCATGACATCGCTGTGGCAAAAATGGAAAGACTTGGCATTGGCGTCTCCTTGCTTCACTGGTTCAAATCGTATCCTTGTGGCAGAACTCTCAGGATTAAAATTGGCGATGAGCTCACGTACAAACCTGACGATAAACTCACGTACAAACCTCACATGTCCTACATCATAACGAAAGCTTCCCGAAATCTCGGCTTCATTTTTCGTGTGGCTAAAGAATTTCGAGACGTGTACTGCCTGAAGTCTCTGTACTGTTCGTTGGTGAGGTCTACCTTGGAATATGCTTTCCCGGTCTGGAACCCTCATTTCAAAAATGGCGTCGAACGTATTGAGTCAATTCAACGCTCTTCGTAGACTGCCTTGGAGGGACCCTTTCAACCTTCCGAGTTACAAGAGTCGCTGCCTTATGATTCATTTGGACACTCTTCAAATTTGTCGTGAAGCCACAAAGGCACTTATCATCGCGGATTTGCTGTCTCATCGAATATACTGCCCTTCACTGCTCGCCGATATTGCACTCCTGGCTCGTAGCCGTATCTTTCGAAACACCTCCCTCCTTAGAGTTCCACACGGGGGAACAGTCTACGGGACGAACTCTTGAATGATTTCTATGCAACGTGCCTTTAATTGTGTGTCGTCTGTTTTCGATTTTAATATGTCGTGAAACTATACAAGAAGACAGTTTTTGTTAGCGATAAGATAGTTTTTTTTATCATTTGGACACCACATTAGTCTGTTGATAATTAAATCAAATAAATAAATAAATAAATTACTACTTTAAACATCAATTATACCTACAATATTTTAAAATATTTCAACAAAGCTTCTTGCTGTATCTACAATACTGTTCAGATCCTCGTACGTTTAAAATCCGAATTTCAGAGAATGCCTATGCATGAAATTTAAAAGATGTCTGCATCGTTAAAAAAGTCCGCAACAAAAATGAAAAGTCTGCAAATTTACCCTGAAATTTACAGACATGACTGTAAATTTGGCATCCCTGGATCCCACCGCATTATCTTTCTGGTCTTGCCTGCCTACACGCTGAGATAAGATTACCGATAATTAGGTTTTGTTTGCAAAACCCAAAGTATCGGAATAATATACGTTGGATTTTACTTATTTTTTTTTTAGTAAAGTATGGATTTACAAATGTTACCGTTATTTTTTACATAAATTTGGTTTAAAATGCTATCATTGGGCAGCATGAAATTTCGGTAAAGAGAACCGTAAAAATAACTAGAACCTTCTTTCCAACACTACCGAATTTTAGGTAATCCATGTTTACCGATAATTTCAGTATGTGCACTTTTGTAATTGATCATCCAAAATTTTGGGATTCGTTTCTTGGCAGAGTTTTGCGTTCAGAAAACTGTTCAGTGGCCTCTATTATTATGTTTTAACCGACCTTTCCCTCTTTTCTATCGAATCTAACGCGACAACCAGGAACTTCCGGAAAGAATCAGTAGCGACGAGGAACGCGAACTTCTGTCCCTACTGTGTAGGGTTCACGAGCTGGAAGCGGATAAGGTATATGTCCCTTTAGGAAAAGTACGCGAATAGAACTAAAGACTGATTCATTTCAGGTTTCACTGCAGGCGGAGCGATTGGCACGTCAAGCGGAACTTAGACGGCGTGATCTGCAGCTGCTCCGAGCAGAGCGTCAGCGGCGCTTATGTGAGGACATAATCAGCACCCAACGAAGGATTATTGAAGGTGAGGCACATTTTAACCCCCAATTCTTGGAGGACGAATTTAACATTCCCTTAATTTTAGAGGGAAAAGTTGATCTTCCAGATGATCTACGCGAGCTTTACGCGCTGTATCAACAGGAGATTCACGCAAGCACCTATACCAGCGGTCTGTATACGGCCAGCCGCGACTATTACGACAGCAAATTACCGCCGATTAATCTCAGCGAGTTTGGGTAATTGTGGTTCACGCGATGCGAAGAGATAGTTAGTGACACTTGTTTCCTTTTTAGTATGAGCTCTCCGGTAAGTTCTAGTTCCAGCTCGGAATGGTCCCCTTCACCGTTACCCCCCATTGATGCAGAAGGCAACCTGATCAATCCGGATCGTGTAATGGGTCCACCGGTGGGACACAAGCTTCCCTCGATTAACCGTTTACGGAGCAGCTACGGAAGTACACAAAGCACATCCAGCGATGATTGAATCTGAAGCTATTCCATGTTCTCTGGACCATTAACAATTGAGAAGTTCTATACTGCTACGTTATGTATTTGTTTAAAGGTAATAAAAATTGTCTTTAACAAAGGTACGTTTCTTTAATAGAGATGACTACCCGACGTTTATTGCGTTATTTATTAGGTATAATGCAGTAAATTGTTTAACCTCTCCAGCGGTACACAAAGTATTTAGATTACATAAATAGTTTATATGGAAATGAAGTTTCAAATAACTTTTATCGTAAAATGTATTAAAGAAGTCATTCGTTTTTTTTTTATATCTGAAAGAAAAGAAAGTTCGTGTTCAATACTGTGAAATATATAAAAGAAAAACTACGATCCGTACCCTAATTGTTGAATCCTTTATACGCATGGTTCAACGTAATTTCCCGGAAACAGTCCGGTCACACCGTCCATGACGCCCTCCCACCATCCGTCGTCATTTTTCTTCAGAACGTACAGCACGGAACTTTCCTGGAAGCTCAGCTCGTCATCTTTATCGGCATAATAATCGTAGATGGCAACCACCTTTTCAATGTAGTTCTTCGGCACCCAGCCGGGTAGGTTTTGATCGTCTGGAACGATGGGTGCGACCAGACTTTGTGTATTTCGTGGCCGTCCAAAATCGGCGTGATCGGATTCTTCCGGCGGAGGCGGCGGTGGCAAGGGAGGGGATTGTGACCCAGGTCGTGGCATGTTTCGACTTAGCGTGTGCATTCCAATATGACCGTGATCGGGCATCTCGTGCGTTACCGTGAGCGGCGACGGTGGTGCTAAAAGGGGGTTGGGAAAATTCAAATCGGGCCAGGTTCAAGCGTTGGTTTACAAAAAGTACTCACGTGGCATACTGTTGCGTTCGTCAAATGTGGATTGATGTTGAATTGTAGTTTGAAGAGGATGCACCATTCCAATCTGTGGTGGGTGATGCATTGCAATCTGACTTGGTGGCATTGGCATAGGAAGCGCACTGTAGCCTGGTCCACGTTCGCCTCTGCCTTCACTACCACCACCACCGGAGGTTCGTCTGGGATGTCCAACCGGAAAGTTCGGAGCGTAGTGCGAAGGAACCTGCGGTGGAATCACCACCGGTGGGGTTCGATATTCTCGCGATGCTTTGCCTAGGGTGCCAGTATTACTTGCATTTTTACCAAGCGTTCCTGTATGTCCAGCGCTACGGGTCATCTGGGGTGGGGTTGGTGGTTTTGTAGTCGGTGGTGGACCAACCGATATATTAGTCACCGATAGGGATTGAACCGATCCCTGGCTTGAAATTCTGTGCTTTTTTTGGCTGTTGTTGTTGGTCAGTGCTATTCCGTGTCCAATTTCATCCAGCAATCCGTAATCGATTGGCTTGCGCACGTATTTTATTGGCTTTTCCGGATTCAGAGGAGCAACAATTTTGTACTGTCTGGTACTGACCTTGTTGGCCGTCAAAACGCCGATTTCTCTTCTAGCCACTTTTTCCTTGTGAATCATCACCGTTTGTGATATATGATTCATTTGGGACTCCATTTCGGCCATCTGCGTAGCCTGAAGATCCATCAATTGTAGAAAATTGTAAGCCAACGTGTTTATTTGGTAGGCAACGCTGGCCAATGACTGAGTTGTGTAGTTTTTCGTCTCCTCCAACGATGCTTTCTTGTTATCGGAACTGAAAAGGCAAACAATGGGACACTGCAGTTTCAAACAGTTGAGATGAAGCGTAAAGGTTTTTAGCGAAATTAATCATCTCATCACTCTAACTAGAGACATGAATGCCGAATAATCGCGGAGAAAGATCTAAAGGGAAATTGTTCCCATTCGAGCCAAACAGTAGCCGCGTGAGCGCTTTGGACTTTGCAATGAAAACAACTGGAGCGTGAGATTTTACTAGGTTTTCCAAGAAAACATTTCCCACCAGCCAACCCCACCCAAATCGATTGAAACTATCGATTCAGTTCTAGACAGTCCCAACCAGACACTGGACCAAGGAACTTACCGATGATATGTATCTTCGCAATATTCGGCTACCCGTTCCAAATTTGTGTAGCTTTCCTGCAAATTCTGCCTTCCTTCGGGAATTTCCGTCCGGATTAGAGTAATTAAGTCGTCCATTTTTGCGGCTGCTTCAATTTAGCTCTATATCGACGAAAGTAACTTTATGAATCAAATAATCTAATTCCTTCGATTCATTCACAACAATGGAGCAACATTGACACTAAAACACTGGAAAACGATTCCAATAACACGAATTTTACTTTCAAAAATAGTGAAGATAATATTTTCCCCTTAGCTGGAATTGTGAAACTTCAAAATGGACACAGACCACAGACATGTCGACAGTCTAAATATTGGGTCATGTCCAGGGATGCCATATTTACAGACATGTCTGTAAATTCGCAGACTTTTCATTTTTTGTTGCAGACTTTTTTAACGATACAGACATTATTATTAGCAGACATTTTATTTATGTTGCAGACTTTTACAGAGATTTGGAACATATTTCAAACTTTTTTTTTGGGTGCACTTAAACTGTTTTCAAATGACACTATAGGTTGTTACACCTGACAACTAAGAAGCAATCAACCAGGCAATCAACTAAACCAAAAAATATATACCTCCGTATCAAAATACGAATAAACGCACTAATATGGTACAGTTATATAAGTCCAAAGTGAGTGGGTTTAAAAACAAATCTTACTTCTTATACTAGACTGAAATGCTGCTTAAAATACACAATACGCAAAATAACACTCAATTCTCTATTAAATACACGTACACGATAAAACATAAATATTTAATGAAGTTTGTCAGAAGTAGATAATTTATCATCTCCATGCGAAGCGCTAGGAGTGGACGGTAATTTATTGCTAGAACGAAATAGACATGAAGAGAAAGTGTATTGATTCTATTCATGTAGAGACTGAACAATAGCGCGCTGAGACATGACCCTTGCGCTGTACCGTCCGGCGTCTCCCTTTCGGCAGACATGGTGTTTCCTAGGCGGAAGATTTGAGAGCGCTCTTTAAGAAATGATGAGATCAGTTTGCATGCGGCACGTGAGAACCTGAATTCATTAAAAAGCTTATTCTCCAGGGTCCGATGGTTAACACAGTTGAAGGCAAGCGAGAAGTCTGCCAACATCATGACTGTGCAGCGGTCGTCATCAAAGTTGCTGTAGATGTCATGGACAACTTTCGTGAGAGCAGTAGTCGTACTAAAACCTTTTCTATAACCAGATTGGTTGCATGCTAGCAGCGGCGGGTCAGCCTCGTTCAGATGCTCCGTGATTTGAACAGAAAGGATCTTTTCGAGGACTTTGGATATTGCTGGTAGTACGCTGATCGGCCGGAAGTCCTTTGGCTGCGTTGGTTTGGTGGACTTCGGTATGGGAGTAATTAATCCTTTAAGATGTTCATATGCAGATTTTTATGGGAGCAAAAGTAGGTCATTTTGAAGTAAAAAATTGAACTACTGAAACTAATAGCACTTGATTGAAATTTTAATTCAACAAATTTGTAAGTTTGTCTGATCAAATGGTGTATAAATGAAGCCGATTTTTTTTTTGACATCCAAACTAAAAAACTAGAGATTTTAAAACTCCGTTTTGTTGTTTCAAACCAACGATTTTATTTTGAAACATACAGGATCACGGTTCTTGGTGGCAGTGAAATAAAGTGCAATTTTTACGCTGAAAAACGCTGAAAATTTGGTGAAAAAGATTGAAAGTATAAAGTTACGGTCGTTTGGAGTCGATTGGTGATATTTTTCAGTCCTGTCGCAACGTAATAGCAGTGGAAAAAGTGAATTGTAAATAGTGTCCATTCTTGGGTCTGCTGTCTGGTCGTTCAAAACGAACGGCATGAATGGCTGCTGCTGCTTGCATCGAACCTGAGCTGGCGTAGCTACGTTTGAGGAAGAATATTGCCGACGGAAAATCTGAGCAGAAATAAAGTGCCAATATCTAGCACTAGATTTTAGAGGAAAAACCCAAAACTGTCCAAAGTGAATTTTGATTCGGTGTGCAGGCTTAGTTTGTAAATGAATCGGTGTAAGAAGAGTGTATTAGACGCAGATATCATGTTACTACCGGAAGGTTTCCGACACGTCGGTGGCGGCTGGCTTGATGTGGATGAATACCGACTGCAGCAGCTGCGGGTCCAGCAGGACTTGGCCGAGATCTAAAACATCGATAGCAACAAATGCAAAGCAACAAATAATTTATTTCTTCCAAATTTTGAAGACAATATCTAATATCTTGTTTTATATTGTCTATTTTGTCTATTTTGTTTTGCTTTGTTTTTCGTTATGCTTGTCTCTTTTCAGTCACACTGGAGCGGCCCATTGCTATCCCCAACTATTCAACATCCCAGTGATTTCTCGTGGAAGTGCAGATGATTTCTCGGCTTCCTCCAAAGCGAGTATCATGTCAACACATTCCATCCCATTTCCTACTTGACCAGCATTCGGGCACGGCCGGCGCCGGTATTGCTTTATAATGGGTCACCAGTTTTTACACATTGAAGATGTATGTTAGTCCCAAACATCATCTGTTGGTTCTTTGTGTAAATACAGCTGTTCTGGCAATAACGGAATAGCATCCGTGGGCGGTCAATCATGCTCATGCTCATGCTCAATGGTGTATAAATGAAGTCATTACCAGTCGAACGAAAGTTATTAACGTTCAAAAACCTTTCAGAGCGTTACGGTTAACTCATTTTTCAAAACTTTGAAATAATTCCCGCTATAGAAAAGAGAAACGTAGTCCTACGTTGAAAATTTCTTTTTACCCAAACATTTTATTTCGTAACAATAAGTATGAAACTGTTGTGTAGTGTTTTTTTTTTAATGAAATAAAAAATAAATTTTTTGAATTCAACTCTTTAATTTATTTAACGGAAAATGTACTCTGTAATTCATTGTAATTAAATCGATATTTTTGGACAAAGAAAAAACAGTTTGTTGAATTTATCAACTGAAAACTTAACTTTGATTTTAAAATACAAAACTGGAAAGAATGTTATAGGGGGAAAAAACTATAGAAAATTGTGTCATCTATGCGAATGCTTCAATCTTAAGTGTCACTTCATAACTATGAAACAATATGGTAATATTGCAAACATTCCAAGAAAAAGATGCAGAAATGTTTACATAATCACACATATAGCGAAAATGACATAATACACTTGCTTATTCCGCCTTTTTGTCAAAAGAAGTCAGGGGGTAAGTCACTCGGCCACCTTGTGTTATCACCCTAAAAAACACAATCCACCACACTTCAAACACACTCGCCACCACATGAAAGATAAATTCATATCTGGCACCACTTACGCGAATCGATTGTTTGTTTTCTCACAGTTTTGTTTCCCTCTCATTTGCACTCATGTGATTTAAATGATACATAAGTGTGCGTAAATTAACCGCCAAATAGGTCCATGGTTGCCAATAAGCATAAATTTTCGATTGTAGTATTGACAGATAAGTTGAAACGCAGAAACACCTTCCGACACACTCAACACAAACACAACGTGGCAGAGTGACTAACCCCCTGAAAGAAGTCTAATTTTGCAAAAAATCAAAATTTACAGACTTTTTTAGACATTTCAAATTTTTATCGCAGACATTTGAAAAAAATATCTGGCATCCCTTGTCATGTCATATTATATTTTGACATATGGTTGCTATAACTTTCATTTCCATAAAATCCGTTTCATGGCGTTCCAAAAAAAATTGAATCATCAGTTACACTGAACCTAATAAATTGTTTGTTTTTCACTTGCCTGACTATTTTTATGATGATTTTTAGAAATGAGTCTTCCGGATTTTGTTCTGATTAATATTCGCATCGCTAAATTTCTGTCCCCTTTGGTCAGGTGAATAGTTCTAAAGAAAATCTGAATAACGCTCAATTTCGCAACATAGCATTTACGTCAAACCGTATAGCACTTTACGTCCTCAACAGGTAAAAAGGATTCCGTGAGAATAGTAAGAATTCCTAAGCATACCGTATCCTTATCATCGTTCGTACAGCGTCATCATAAGGCTTTCCCTTATTCTTGGCTGATGTGCTCGTACATATACGAATATATCGCTGTGTGTCTTAATTGATTGGTGAAAAGATTGGATCCGTAGAGTTTTTGCACTAGTACAGTATATCCTTGAACTCCCTTTTAAGCTCTCCGTTCATATACAACTCCCCTTCCTTAAAAACTGTGATCAAGCTCCAGAAGGTTGTTAGGCAAGTTACACACAATTCAGCAGATCCGAACTGTAGTTTGTTCCGAATATTTATCTTGAAAGTGCTTGGTGAAGTGTTCCGGAAATATGTCAGCCATACAATTGCTGAAGGAACTAATAAAGGCTTCCGAAAAGGCGGCAAACATTGCCAGAGTTTGTCGCCAGGATGAACATCTTTTCGGTTTACTTATACAGGAAAAGCCCAAAGATGAGTCCAATGCTAGGTTCGAACATGATTTCAAAACACTAGCCGATTGCTTGATACAGGAATCCGTAAAATACGACATAGGAAAACTGGTAATTTGACAGATACATTTTCCACATTGATCGGCGGAAAATTTTCATGTGAAAATTTATTTAGTTTCCAGAACTTCGAAAAAACATCAGAGGGGAGGAAAATCCGAACTTCACCAACACCTGTGGTGAATCTGTCGTCATTTCCGTATCGGATGATAGAAATGAGACGACAGAAAACCTACAAAAGGTGCATTTGAATGCATGTTGCATCATGGAACAGTAAATTTGTTACGTAAACATATTTCAGGTATTGAACGGAGACAAGACGGCAGCCTTGCGATTGATCGATGAGGTTTATAGGGAAATCGATGTAGATGAGGATAAGTGGCAAATTCCCAACGAACCCGTTTCTCTTGACCATGAGATCACCGAGTTGGGTATATGGATTGACCCTATCGATGCTACGGCCGAGTACATTCAAGCCAAGGAAAAATACTCCAAATTTCCAAACATTATGGCGTCGGGACTTAAGTGTGTAACAGTGCTGATTGGCGTTTATGAGACTGCACAGGGCAATCCAATAATTGGCGTTGTGAATCAACCCTTTGCCAGCGAACCCGAAACGAACGAGTTTGAGGGCAAAGTCTACTGGGGGCTTACAATTGGGGATTTGAAATTTAACAACATAGTATCTGTCGAAACTGAAGAAAAAATTGCAGTACTATCACCCACTGAACAATCAAAATACGTAGAATTTCTCAAGAAGCAGCTTAAATACGATATTATATACTCATCTGGTGCTGGATATAAAATTCTTAAAGTTTGTACAGGGGAAGCAGAGCTATTTCTACTCAGCCGGGCAAACACCTATAAGTGGGACACGTGTGCTCCGCAAGCAATTCTTCGTTCGTTAGATGGCGAATTGTTTGATTTGCAGGATACACTAGTGAACAAATCACTGAAGAAAATTTCATATCGTGACACTAAGATCACTCGTAATACAGGAGGACTAATTGCATATCGAAACATCGAAAAATTCAAAGATTTCCTTAAATTATAAACACCCAAATCTACCTAAAAATTCAATGTCAAGAAAGAAAAAAAAAAAACTAAAACGACTAATCATTAAACCTAACGAAATAACTGGAAATAGCGGCTGTTCGTTGTTGAAAACAATGGTACATATTTGGATATTTAAATGTTGATAGTGTTGAAAACTAGATGAGATTACTCTTTGCAATCCCAAAGGGACATGTTGTAACCGTTGTTCGTGAAGCCATGTTTGAAATAATCAAATCCAACTGGCAAACACCAATTGGATGGCAAATATATGTTACGTTATTTTCTCTTAGGTTGATTCACCAAGCCTAAACTTAAATGTGAAACCGATCATCATAAAACCAATAGTACAAAATCTTTATGCTTTCATGTTTCTATCGATTGATCTCATCGCTTCTTAAAGCCCATATTTATTTTATTTATTTATTGTTTTAGCAATACCTAACATACAGGCACTCAAATATAGTTTTGAACAGATATAAAGAGATATATGTCTAATATAGATAACAAGTGTTTGGCAGAATATCTGTGACTTCGTACATTATGAAAAGATGCTTTTTCTGATACGAATTTGTCTGCACTTTCGAAACGAGTATAACAATAAAAAAAAAACAGCATCGTTCGGACATTTGTTCTAAGATCTGTGAATCATTTTTATTGAAGTAGAAGGCAATAGGGAAACATTATTATGTGATGCTATTTAGATGACTTTTAGATTGATGCATTTATTGTATTGTGGATCCACGGGTATCCGTTTTGCGATCGTATCTGACGATAATGCTGTACTGCAGAAACAAATATTATACAAATATCTATAATTACTCAGCAATGTGTGTTAGCGTGAAACGAATATTAAACAAGCATCAATTAGCGAAGCTTTAATGTATATTTAGAAATAGTTGTGCATTCAAAATGCCAAGCAGATGGTGTAAAATGTAATTTACCATAAACTAATAAATTATTTGTGAAAATAATCCTCTCGTCATGTTTCACTCCGGCTCTAAAATAATCAGTTTTAAGAGGCAAGTTATCATCATTATTTTTCGTCAAAATGCATCCATGAATTCTACTCACCAAACAAAATACAATGATATACTTTCGATATCAGAACCTCACTATTGAACAAAATAGGTAGCTGGTTTTGACTTTATGAAGAAATGATTATGGTAGCTGACCTCTTAATTTAGCTCATAAGGATGCATTTTGAAAAGATACTTCAAATTTAATCTTCAGTAACATATACAGATTATGATACGTTTGCTTGAATCCCAATGAATCCTGCACCCCATTTTCACGATTAAATGAAACATAACCTCGAAAGTTAATTCAGAAATCTACAAAGATACCTTGAATATATAGCAACTGTTCGCTAACTGGGTGCTGTTTAACTAGAGCCAAGAGATCCGAATTTACAGTATTAGAATACTATAAACCCCTTATTACCATTTTACTCGAGAACAACGAACCAGGCTTGAAACAAATCTCGAGTAATTCATGATAAGGGCCGGAAAGCCAATATTTCGATTTTAGTTTTTTTGCATTAAGTGTATGCTAATTACTCAAGTTTTATGCTAATTTTGTCCTCAGTTTGAAAAAAAAAACATCATAAACAACGGTATAGTGTTTTTGAATAAACGGCGTAAAAGCTTTTTTGATCGATTCGCTTTCCGGCCCATTACCTTAGCATGATTTACCTGGGATTTACTACTTCGTAAATATCACTTTTATTGGCCGTATCTACAAAAATATTAATGTACTGTTTTTTATTGTTAGTGGCCGCTGGTTTATCAACCTCTCAGGACCCAGAAGAATGTACTGAAGTGGAAGGCACAGTTACCCAAACTCCTACGGTAGCAAATTTCGAAGAAGTAGAATTTGTAAACAACTTTCCGAACACTACTTTTCTCGAGGATATTCCAAAAATTGTATCATCAACGCCAATAAAAATAAAGGGTAGCATCATCTTTACTGATCCAAGACAGATACCGGCACTTGATCTATCGGTATCAATGGTGGAAAACGATCATCCTTTAAATTTGACATTGGAGGATAGTTCTCCACTGAATCTTGTAATGCCCAAGAGAAACACTACGATGAAGCTATCAACCGGGAACGCTGTAAATTTATGTAAATCAGTAAAACAGAAGCAAATCTCAAATGATCAGCATAGGAAGCTTCCCATATCTGTTGAGCATCCTGAAGAAACTTCACCTCCTCGGTCTGTTCCGTGTATCAAGCAGACACACCTTTTGGATCACAAATCGATCAAGGATAATGAGAAGGGACATGTATCTCACGATAGAAGCAAACCGGCCATTGCTACCTTATTCGACCTCTCGCAAGTGAAGAAATTTCGAAAAGATTCAACCACTTCAACTGTTGAGCACACTAGTCGAAAACCGCTTTTGGAGTCTAACGAACAGAAGGAAAAATCTTCAACTTCTTGGTCTGTTTCACCAGAACCTGTTAGTCCAAATCCGGGGTGCTCAAACAATCATGAAAACACCCAATCTCTGAAACAACGGGGACAGAATACCGAAGATACCAATCGAAATCCAGGAGAAAGTTTGAATCTGGAGTACATGGTCGATCACGATGATAGTGACTCAGAAGACAATGGAACTGAAGGATTTATTGAACATGCTATTTCACAGTAAGAAAAAGTCATCTATCACAATCGAAATACCTAAGGATTGGGCAACATTCATCAGTGGCATTCGTCTTAAGGTTCCCTTTAAAGTAATCGAAATGAATCAAAAAGATTTCTTGGCACTGAAAGATTTGGACAAATTTTTCACAAAACCTCCCTGTGAAAATAATGGTAGCAATCTGAAGATTACCAAAATCATGTGTTTCAGGTACCAAACAAAGCTTTTGGGTTGTGTCGAATTCAAATATGATGCATCAGATTCGTATTGGTCGCAGTTTACATTTGCAAAAGCAAATATGACCGCTGTTGTTATGCCTGGTCCAATCAATAGTTAGCCAATCGCTCTTCCACAAGCCAAATTGGATGATGTGAGAAAACAAATGAAGTTGATTAAAAACAAAGCGTACTATGAAACATATTTACGGGAAATAGTGCCCAAGAAACGCGGTCGGAAACCTGCAAATAATTTTCCTGATAATTTTGAGGCAGATATGGACATAGAGCTGTTATTCGAAAATGAAGAAATGAACGTAACTATTAACTGTAACGAACAAGGCAGTGAGTATGATCCTCTAGCGATCTGATTTTTGTTTAATTAAGTTTTTATTTTTTCGCCAAAATAAAAATAAAATACAGTACACATGAATAATACAACTTACGTGAATTTTTTTTCGCAAAATACATAAGAGAATTAAATATTTCAATCAATCTTATCAGGTATCAGGTAGGCAGTGATGGTAAGCGAGCGAAAGATTAGATTAGATTGATAGATTTCTTTAACCTTTTAAATCCTTCGGGGACACCTTCCCTTATCAGAGCCGATACCGATAGCGGAAAACAGGACAGATACTCGTTTCCAATCATCCTTCGATTCGCGCATCCTATCACAATCGAATTCACTTCTAATTCACCTCATAAAATGACGTGTGACTCGGAATAATACCAGTCCATATGCGATTTAAGTTCCTGCTGGCCTCTCAATTCCTAAAAACACAAACGGGATCCTGAATATCAATCTGGTGGATCTGGAAAATCTCGCCATGGTGGTAATTTTGTTCGGATCCGTTTCATGGTAGTTTTCGTATGATTATTTTTGCTGCTTCCAGATCGTTTCCAGATTGTATTTCCTGCGTTGTTTAGACCTGCAGTAGATTCAGTTCTCATGATTGTCCTACAAAATAAAAGATTTATTTAAATATTTTACTTACGTTTGTGTACGACGGAGTAAAGGGCTCCAAAGCCAAAACAAAACTTAAACGTTGATGTTAACGGCGCAAACTATAGGACTTGAAAACCAAAACAAAACAAATATGTTGACGTTAACGGCGCGAAGCAAAAGACTCGAAAGCCAAACTGAAACAAATACGTTGACGTTAATGGCGTAGAGCGAACGGCCGATGCGCCAACAGGAATGCCAGTGCAGAAAAGAGGCTCACATTTCTTTCTTTGTAAAATCTTTAAAACTAGCTATGTTTACTAAAATATTATTACTTGAAATTTTATTACGATGCTCTATCTTGCAAATGGTGATCAGTTTACACTCTAAAAAACAATGTATTTTAAATAGTGATTTTAAATATGTCTGGCAAACTTCATTCTCAATTTTCTCGATTTGTCATCATTGGCTTTCCGGCCCTTATCATGAATTACTCGAGAGTTTCTTTCCTGAAAACAACAAAAATCCGCATCCAAAATCAAAACTACACCACATCAAATAACACCGAAACCCGACAACCTTAGTGGCGAGATGGACCGTGATCGATCTTAGCCGTCTGAAAACAGACACCCCAACGAAAAAAAAAGAGTAGTGTTCGGTCCCGACAGTCGCAGTCTGTATGCCAAGTGAAAGTGGAAGTTGTTAAAAATGCTGGATGCCTGGTTCTCCATTCCGAAGTTGATCGGACAGAACTGGCAGACCTGGAAAGTTGGCGTCGAAATGCTGCTGTGTCGTGTGGTACGTGATTCCAGATGAGAACGAAGTGGTTGAATTGCCATGCGAAAGAATGCCGACCATCGTGCTATTGCTGGAAGACGCGCCGGTAAAGAATAGTGCCTCCGCCCGCGACGTTTACAAATCGTTGAAAGCCAATCACCAGAAAACAAGTCGGTCAGTGCGTGTTTCCCTCTTAAAGAAATTGTGTGCGGTAAATCCAGGTGTGCGACGATCTCGAGCGGCAATTGTGTGAAATTGACGAGTTGTTTGATCGACTCGATGCTGCGGGCACAGAGCTTGATAAGTATATAAAAGATCTGCATGATCCTGCGCAGCTTGCCTCCGTCGTTTGATGGAATCATCTCTGCGTTGGATGGTCTTTCCGATGACATTTCTGTGGACGTAGTACAATCAAAACTCACGGATGAGTACCTCAGGCGCATGGAAAGGGAAGGTTCTTCCTGCAAGACGGAGACGCTTTTCCGAAGGTAAGAATGAAAAGGCGACGAGAACGTGCCACTTTTGTAAGTTGCCGGACCGCATACGCAGTTGCCGCGCGGAACTGCACAAAGTTTCCAGCGTCTTAGAAGGTGGAGAGTTGCCTACTCTGAGAAAAATTTCATCGTTGTACCGACAATTAAATCATGGTCAGGATGACTATCGCATATAATGGTTTCAATAACCATGAAAATTTTCGAATTTACCACGTTCATGGCATTTTTGACTATGATCATGGTAACAAGGACTATTCCGACATTATGGAAAATGTTGCATCAACTATTTTTAATGGTAGTTTTGACCATGATCATAGTCGGTTCAAAATCACTATACTGCAATAGTCATCCTAACCCCCAATAATGGTAAAATTGACTATCAAATTCCTCTCTGTGTAAGGCAGCGAAAAGTAAATTGCTTTCACGCTGCAAGAAGAAGCTGTGCGCGTTCACACATGACCGATGGGTAGATAACCATGGCAAATGGTGAGAAAACACAGATTCGTGACGAAGAATGTGGTGTGCTAAACGGCATTGATGATAACGGTGAACATGTTCACAATGACCGAAGTAAAATACGTGCCGGGTCTCGCAACAAGTTTAATTTCTGAGGGCGCCTCGCCCAGAAGAACTTGTAAGTGCTGTTCGAGGTTGATTTGCGCAAAATTTGTGATGAAGGAGCAACCGTTGTGGCGACAGGAGTTCGCTCCGACGAATTGTATCGACTGCATCTTGGCCACTCGTCGCTGAGGGCTACGTCTGGGCAGCATTTAGAAAACTTGCTGAAGGAGGATCTTACAACCGGAATTGAGGTAAGCAACTGTGGTTTGAAAGTTGTGTGTGAGTGTTGTATGGAGGGGAAGTCTGCTCGTACCCCCCTTTCCTGCAGTCGTTGAAAAAAAAGTCGACCCAAATTCTTGTTATCGTTCACACAGTCTGTAACGACAACATATAGATTGTCTACGGCCTTGTTTATGTTTTTTTTTTTTCATTTTTTAAAAGGTTCTGCCAATCAATATTTGTTAGTTTTCTGTTAAGTATATATGCTCGACGTGCTTGTGCCGTCAACGGATGACAAGGAGATACAGCGAGTCTTCGTTAGCTTGAAGAAGAAATTTGATTTGAAAAATCGCGGTGATGTACGTCACTTAATAGGCATAGAAGTGCTTCGAGTTAGTGGTTGATTCAAGGTGCTTCTTTCGGTTTACATCGATCAACTGATTGCCAAGTTTGGTATGGATCAAGCGAAAACGGTGAACTCCCCGATGGATCCGGGGTTCATGAAGACACGAGTGCAGATCTGGTTGACGCGACGATGTACCGAAGCTTGGTGGGTGGAATCCTGTATGTGGTCATTATTATGTGACCAGATTTGGCTGTGAGTGCAGCGATATTCGGCAGAAAGCTCTGCAAGCCAAGTGAACGTGACTTGTCAGCGACAAATCGTGTTCTCTGCTATTTGGAATCGACACGCGACTATTACCTTCACCTTGGCGGAGGCGAGGATCATGTTCTGCCCGGTTACACGGAATCCGATTTGGCAGACGATATCGAAACAAGACGATTGACTTCCGGATCTGTCTGTGAAGAGGCTTTATGGCTGAACTTCTGAACTTTTCCGAACGAGATATCGACGAAGAGCAACAGAAGTCAACCTTACCGGTTAGAAGACAACCAACGCTGTATTTCGTTCGTTACAACTGAAAGAGCCAACCGTAGGTCGAAAAATATCGACACGTATGAAAGTGGCTTTGTAGTATTGGCCAACCGATTTGATGACAGCGGATGCGTTTACAAAACCGTTGGAACCTGTGAAGCTGGAACGATTCCGACAGATTCTCGGAATCAAGTGGGAAAGAACGCGACATTGAGGAGGAATGTGAAGATTCAAATGGTTACCTGCTTTTATAAGCTTCACATCGCTCACTCCTGGTACCAAGAGCTGTATGTTTTCTGAATTTCAGGACAACAACATAAATTTTAGATCTGCCATAACGACTTCAGTGCTCATTAATAACGGTATTACATTAAATATTTTGCTTGCACTGTCAATCCAACGCACTCGTCTGGGGTATTTTCAAAGGTAGGCCCATGGGTTGGGTTTTTTTTTTTTTTTTGAAACTACCCCCCCTCCTGGAAAAAAAAGAAAATCGGGCGCCGCGCTTTGTTTTTGGGGGTATTGGTGCCCTGTGTTTTTTTTCTTTTTTTTTTCTCCCCCTCTCCAAAAAACATCTATCCCCATTTTTTAATTTTAATTTATCTTTGTTTGTTGTTTGTTAGTCCCCCATAGTGCTCGCAGCAAAAAAAAATAAAAAATGGTGTTGTGAAATATTCTTTATTTTGTACAGATTTTTTGTTTTTTCATTTTTTTTTGTTTGGGTGGGGGGGGGGGTCGTGAATTCTTCGGCTCTTAACTAATATCGAATTCGTTTTTGAACCTAGGTTGGAACCAGTTCCAAACTGCGATACCCGAACTTATTGTCAGTGCAAACCTCAACCCGATACGAGTTACAAATAAAACCATAAATACTGACGTTTAACACACAATAAGCCGACCCAATTTTGATACCCGATCCAGTTTGGAACTGGATCAAAAACGAATTCGCTATAATTAACACCCTCAAAACCACAATCCGCCACACTTCAAACACACTCGCCACTACATGAAAGATAAATTCATTTCTGGCAACACTTACAAGCATCGATTGTTTGTTTTCTCACTGTTTTGTTTCCCTCTCGCTTGCCCTCATGCCATGCTTGATTTAGATGATGCATAAGCGTGCGTGTATTAATCATCAAAAAGGTCCATGGTTGCCAATAAGCATACATTTTCGATTGTAGTATTGACAGATAAGTTTTTTTTTTGTTACTTTATTATAGAGACTTTCAGCCCGGAGCTGGTTCGTCTCTTTAGCAGAGGAATGGCTCCAGAGGGGAACCGAGAGAAAGCGGTTACAGAGTTTTTAATCACAGTTTCAGGATTTATATGTCGCGGAGTTTTTGTTGTTGTTCGTCCGTTGACAGTTCCATTTGGGGTTGGTATTTGTCGGATGCCGTCCATGATCCGTTGTTATATCATGGTTCGTTGCGTTGATTTATGTACATTGGATGTAGCCAGTGTCTTTGAGGTATTCAATTAATCTTTTTTCCCTCTCGGGATCGTTAGTCTCTGATGCTAAGACCGATACCATATTAGTCTCGGAGGTTTTGAAACGCGGGACAGTTTATAACGAGATGTTCAACCGACATCTTGGTTGAGCATACTATACATTGTTGGTGGAATCCATCACGGGATCCGAGATCATGCGAGAATCTGGTGTAGCCGCAGCGTAGTCTGGAGAGCACCCTCTGGTCCTTCCAGTTTTTGTTGTCAGACCAGCGGTGGGTTTCACCTTTTAGTTTGCGTAGTAAAACGTCTCTGGTGCTATTCCATTCGATACCCCATGCCAAAGTTATCATCGTTTTGATCCATATTTTTAAGTCCGCCGCGGGTATTTTCGGGTCCACTGGGGTTTCCGATCGACCAGACGCTGCCAGCTTGTCCGCTGCTTCGTTTCCGCGGATGCCACAGTGACTGGGAACCCACACATAAATGATGTTACTGTTCGAAGCTATTCGAATTGCTTGTACCAGTGGGTGCCGATTCTTCGGGCTCTCAAGAGCCTTCAGAACACTTGCCGAGTCCGTAACGATGGGCTTCCAGCTAGTGCTGGACTCCGTGACGGCCGAGAGAATGGCAGTTGCCTCAGCCGTGAAAATCGAAGTGTGGTTGGGAAGACCTCCGCTGATAGTGAAATTGGAGCCGTACACACCGAAACCGACTTCACTGGCAGTTTTCGAAACGTCGGTATGGATGAGTTCGTATCCATTGAGTTTTGTCCTAATAAGTTCGTTAAAGCGTGGGACCACGGTGTGGAGCTTAAGATAATCTTTGGTTGGTTTGTTTAAGGTCCATATAATCCTGGGTGGAGTGGAGTCCCACGCTTCGTCTCCAACCCAGTGGATCCTGTACACTGGAGGGAGGATGTTGTTGGCCTCTTTTAGGAGGAACACTCGTTCGTCGTCCCCGGTCGTCTTCTCTAGAAAACTGGCGGCTTTGCAGCATATGGCTATTGCGAAAATGTGTCGGAAGGGAAGGATTCCGGCTTCAACGCACGCGGAAGCGGCAGGGGTGCATAGGAGTAGGCCAGACACACTGCGAATGCACCGGTTAAAAGTTGGCCCAAGTTTGTCAACTACCGTTTTGAAACTTAAGCACAGTATCTCAGCACCGTAGATTAGTTTGCTGCAAATCAAAGCCTTCTTGATCCGCAGTCCTACATCGCGATTGTTTCTGGTGTGTTTGCTGGATATGATTCGTAGTAGGCTCAATCGGCTTTCGCACTGCTTCTTTATTTGATCACAGTGGTACTGAAAACTCAGGTGGCGGTCTATGTACACTCCGAGGACTCGGAGCGTAGACTTGAAAGGGATTTCTTCTTCATCGATCTTGGGAGGATTCTTTTTCGAGCGGTGTTTTCCTGAGCATACGTGTGAAAATTGGCTTTTTTTGTGGTGACAGTTCGAATCCAACTGATGCTGCCCACGCATGCACTGATTCGATGGCGCTTTGGAGTTTTCTGCGGATCAAGGTAGGCTTATGTCCTGCGACGACAATAACTATGTCATCCGCAAAGACGAAAATGAAGACGCCTTTTGGTAAAACATGCAACATGCAACTCCATTCATGGCGATGAGGAAAAGGGTTACCGCCAACACGGAGCGAGAGATAAGTTGAAACACAGAAACATCTTCCGACACACTGAAACACAAACACAACGTGGCAGCGTGACTAACCCCCTGGACGTAATGAATGTGTTGCAAAATTGATCAGAGGTATTAAATTGAAATCCTTCGCTTTGAATTGACTTTAAATCGATTGCAATTCACTGCGCTCGATTCCGGTGAGCTCCCCATGGATATGGAATATCCTTCGGGTCTCCAAAGTATCTGCCAAATGATAAAAAAAAACAAAGCATTAAACAAAGATGTTCTATTGAAAGTGAAATACTGTTTTTATAGAAGCAATAGAATTGAGGTGTGGCCGAGTAAGAATTGGAACATAGACTATTGCGCATATTTTGGACATACGTTAACAAAATAGTATTCTGTTTTAACTAAATTTTTCGACTTAATGTGAAATTTAGAGGGAAAATACAAAAAAAAAAAAAAAAATTATCATCTCGATTTCGAAGAAATTTGCGGACTTTCATCAACCGGCGCACATTATTCTCATCCATCGTTTTGGCAATCTTATTCCACTTGGTTCTTAATTCATTGGTGCTTTTGACGACGCTGCCAATCACCTTCTGCTTCCTCTTCATAATAGCCCAAAATCTCTCTATCGGTCTGAGCTGGGGACAGTTTGGTGGGTTGAGTTCTTTCGGTATAAACTGAATCCCGTTGGTTTCATACCACTGTAGCACTGTTTTACTGTAATGACAGCTTGCAAGATCTGGCCAAAACATGAAAGGTTCATTGTGGGATCTGATGAATGGCAATATTCGCTTTTTGAGACATTCCATTCTGTACAGCTCTGAATTAAATGTCTTATCAGTGATGAAAACCTTTGTCTTCCTACCGCAGCTATAGATGCCTTGCCAAATCATGTATTTACGTGCAAATTTATCTCCGAACACAAACTTGAATTTGGCAGGAACATCTCCCCGAGCCGTAGCCAAGTTAAATGTTTGTACCGGTAGCTGTTTGAAATCGGCTTTTACATAGGTTTCATCATCCATGAGGAGACAGCCATTACATTTTGTCAACACCTGATCATACAGTTTTCTTGCACGGATTCTGGCCACATTGTTCTGCTTTTGATCCCTATTCGGTTGTCTACAATAACGGTATGACTTGAAGCCTTCCAGGAGACAAATCCGTTGCACGGTACTGCGTGCGGCGCAAAACTGTTTGGCCAGTACCCGCCCGACGCTTGCTTTGAGGCTTGCGATCCGTCGACAAAGTTTCTCTGTACTTTTTCAAAAAACGCCAGGGGGTATTTGGGGAAAACCCGGCCCTTTTGAAAGTTTTGGGCCAAAACCAGGAGGGGTTTCTATATATTTTTGCGCATTTTTTTTTTTTTTTTCTTTTTTTTTTTTTTTTTCGAAAACAGGGCAAGCCCCAAAAAAAAAATTTTTGTTTTTTTTTTTTGGTTGTGGGGGGAAATATATTTTGTTTTGAAGGGTTGTGGGGGGGTGGAAAATTAAAAATGTTTTGTTATAGTAAAGGGATGACTTATTATAAAAATAATTCTTTTTATCTTATTTTTTTTGGGTTTATGTGGGTGGTGTGGGGGTGTCTTGTAGGACCCGCAATCACAAACATTCTGGTTTTTTTTTTGTTGGTTTTTGTTTTTTTTTTTATAAAATAATTTAACTTAACCTTCCTTGGGTGTGACCATTTTGTGACGAATAAGGTGCTACGGGTCATATTGACCCGGATTTCAAATTCAAATTGTGGAAAATTTATTTGACCAAATTTGAAGTTTTTGCAGTCAAAATGCTTATTAAAGTCTCAATTTTTAGTTTCTGGTGAGTACTGCCCTTTTCAACCCGATTGGCTATAAGGAATCTCTGCCGGAAAAAGGCATGTTAGCCACGATCCGTGAGGCGGCGAAAGCCACAAATTTTCATCGGAACATGCTTTTCGACGGCTCGAACTTCATGATTTTTCATGAAAAGTCTACTTCTAGTCTTGAAATGGACCAATGATCATATTGGCCATTCTGGGACAATCCGGATACCTCCGCGGGACCGGTTAGGAGGGGACAAATACAAATTTTCGCCGAAACATGCCTTTCGACGGCTCAAACTTCATGATTTTTTATAAGTAGTCTACTTCTAGACTTAAAATGGATCAATGATCATAAAAGCTATTACGAGACAATCCAGATGCCCCGGGGGAACCATTTAGGAGGGGACAAATTCGGACTTTCACCGAAACATGCCTTTTGACGACTCAAACTTCATGATTTCTTATAAGTAGTCTACTTTTAGCCTCGATATTGGCCAATGAATATATTGGCCATTTTGGGACAATCCGGATGCCCTGGGGGAAGCATTTGGGAGGGGGCATATACAGATTTTCACCGAAACATGCCTTTCGACGGCTCAAACTTCATGATTTTTGTAGAGTTGTCTACTTCTAGCCTTTAAATGGACCAATGCCCATGTTGGAAATTATGAGACAACCTGGATGCCCTGAAAGAACCCTTGAAGAGGGGACAAAAACGAATTTTCACCGAAACATGCTTTTTGACGGCTTGAACTTCATGATTTTTTATAAGTAGTCTACTTCTAGCCTTCAAATGGATTAATTACAGTTGCGTTTTTTTACATATGAACTAGGATAGGGTGATCTTGGATTGACCTTTACGAGATCGATCTTTTTGATGTCGGTTTTTGATTTTTTAAATTGATCTTATTACCCTAAAAAAATCGGAAAGATCATATTTTGTTTTGATCATTTCGATCTTCGGAAAATGAACCATAATTAAAACGTAAATTGTATATGCTAAACTCATGAACCTGGTCCAAAAAGTAGAAATGCGGCTGAGTAATAGCGATTGCTGACAAGAATTGGTTTCGCACCTTATATGGGTTCAATCAGATGATTAACAGTCAACAGTATAATAAACAGTAACGGACCAAGATGAGAACCTTGTGGCACCTTGGGCTGATTACTGGTAAATTTCATTGATTTTCTATTGTTGTTCACAAATTACATTGAAATATTCTAAAACGTCTCAACGTGCTTATAAATGAGTAAAAATAGTAAACAAAGAAAGCCCTGATCAGTTTTGCTGATTTTGGAAGCTCACAAACTCGATTACCCACCTGGTTACCGAAATTACCGAAATCTGGCAAATTCGGTAAACAGGACGGTAATAGAATTGTGAGTTACCAATATAAAAAACGGATCTAATTGACAAAGCTTTCTTAGTTTATCATTTTTACTCATTTATGAGCAGTTGCGTAGTGTGGTCAGGCGAGGGGGGCGGTCCACCCCGGTTGTTATCCAGACAGTTGAGGAAGTTAATGAGTATTTACTTTGCCGGCTCAATGGATGTATTTAACTGAATTTGTTTAATTTTGTTACCAATTTAGCAAATAATAAAAACAGCACATGTTGGACATTGACAAGATAGTAAATGTGAAATTTACATGGTTTCCTTTGACAATGACTCTAAGCTGGAATGAATGACCATAGCTGCTTTTTCAATATCTTCATGCATGGTGGAGATTTATTAGTATCGGCAAGGTTTGACGAAAAACCATAATTGCCTCCTCCTGAAGGGTTCCCTCGGAGTATCTGGGTTGTCCAGGAATGGTCAATATGGTCATTCGACCATTTAATTACTAGAAATAGATTGTTTACAAAAAATCATGAAGTTTGAGACGTTGAAAGGCATAAAAGGTTCCTCCAGGCCATGTGGATTGTTCCAGAATCACTTAAATGTTCATTGGTCCATCTCAAGGCTGAACGTGTACTACTTATGAAATATCATGAAGTTTGAGCCGTCGAAAGTCATGTTTCGGTGAAAATCTGTATTTGTCCCCTCTATTTGTTCTTCCATGGCATCTGGGTTGTCCCAGAATGGCCAATATGGTCATTGATAAATTTCAAGGCTAGAAGTAGACTACTCAACCAAAATCATGAAGTTTGAGCCGTCGAAAGGCATGTTTCGGCGAAAATATATATTTGTCCCCTCCTAAACGGTACCTCCGAGCCATCTGGATTGTCCCGAAATGGCCAATATAGTCATTGGTCCATTAGTAGGGTAGAAGTAGACTACTTATAAGAAATCATGCATTTGTCTCCTCTTGAACGGTTCCCTCATAGTATCCGGATTGTCTCAGAATGGCGAATATGGTCATTGGTCCATTTCTAGGCTAGAAGTAGTCTAGGTAGTCTATAAAAAATCATGAAGTTCGAGCCGTCGAAAGGCATGTTTCGGCGAAAATTTGTATTTGTCCTCTCCTTAACGGTTCCCTCGGGGCATCCGGGTTGTCCCGGAATGGCCAATATGGTCATTGGTCCATTTTATGGCTAGAAGTAGACTACTTGTAAAAATGATGAAGTTCGAGCCGTCGAAAGGCATGTTTCGGCGAAAATTTGTATTTGTCCTCTCCTTAACGGTTCCCTCGGGGCATCTAGATCGTCAATCGAATAGCTTATATGATCATTGGTACATTACAAGGCTAGAAGTAGACTACTTATACAAGGTCATGAAGTTTGAAACGTCGAAAGGCATGTTTCGGCGAAAACCTGTATTTGTCTCCTTCTAAACAGTTCCCTCGGGTCATCCGGATTGTCCCGGAATGGCCAATATAGTCATTGGTCCATTTCTAGGTTAAAAGTAGACTGCTTATAAAAAACTATGAAGTTTGAGCCGTCGAAAGACATGTTCCGGCGAATATTTGTATTTGTCTCCTCCTAAACGGTTTCCCCGGGGCATTCGGATTGTCCCGGAATGGCCAATATGGTTATTGGTCTATTTCAAGGCTAGAAGTAGACTATTCATGACGAATCATGAAATTTGAGCCATCGAAATGCATGTTCCGATGAAAATTTGTATTTGTCACCGCCTCACGGATCGTGGCAAAACATGCCCTCTTCCGGCACAGAATTCTTGTGGCAAAAAGGGGCAAAAATGGCAGTACTCACCAAAAACCTGAAATTGGGACTCTAATAAGCATTTTGACTTCAAAAACTTAAAAATTTGGCATATATAGTTTCCACAATGTGAGTTAGAAATCCGGGTCAATATGACCCGAAACACCTTATTCGTAACTTTTTTTTAGCAGCCCTTCAGAAATGTCAAAAAAAAATTAGGTTCGATGCGGAAACGTACTTTCCTATGATTTAGGAAAAGTCAAGAAAATTCAAACGTCTAGATGCATATTCTAGAAAGTTATTGCATTTTTTAAATCCATTCCGGGTCATATTGACCCCGACACCTAAAGAAGGTTAATAGGCGGTTAAGTTAGGTTACCATAAAAAAAAATAGCAATTTCCACGAACAAAATTTTTGCTGTACTCTATGCCAAAAAGTTGGTATATAATCCAGACCGAGTGCAAACAATAAAAAAAAACCTTTCAATGACAATATGGCATACATTAACAATATGTGTTAATGTAGACGTTGTATGGTGAAAATTAGATTAAAATACTTGATTCGAAGTACAGTTTTGACTATATAGCAAATTGTTTTTCGTTATGGGGGATGATACGGGCATATTTTTTTTTACTTTTTGAATTAAAACAAATTTTAGATTATCCTAATAATTATTTTAAAAATACAACAAAGCCTATTGTTAAATTTATATAAAGCTAAAGTAAAGTTAACGTAGTACCTTAGAAAAGTAATAGCAGCAGCTGGATAGTCATGAAGAAAACGAATATATTTTTTGGCTCAGGAAGTACTAGAACATCGTTCCCAAGCATGATGATTCGCCCCTAATAACGTAACTCATACCAATACACCCTCAAATATTCTGTCAAAATAACAAAGCGAATCAAAACAAAAACAAAGCTCCGTGTATCGTAGATAATTATGATTAATTATTTGTTAATTATTTAAATTGTGATTAATGCATATTCTACAAGACACAATAAGACTTATTGTCATGCACCATAGAATCACGAATGGAAATTTTACAAATCAATATAGAAGATGTAGTAAAAGACATTTTTTCTTGAACTATTTCAAAACAAAACTAGTCATTGTATTGTTTTCCCATTAGGGAAAGTCCATTAATTACGTCACCCAAAAATTTACTTTTTATTACACCCCCCACCCCTCTTTGTCACATTTTTTGTATGAACCTTCGAATTTTTTTGTATGGATCGTCACGTTTTCTCATACCCCCCCACCCCCTTACTGCGTGACAAAATTAATGGACCTTCCCTTATCGAACTTATCGAACAGATTAAATAAGCACCGGAAGTGGCGCGAAGGATGGCGCTGAAATTACAGTAAAATTTTCGGCGCAAGACAATATTATTCGTTTTTTTCGTGAACTGGTGAACAATTCCCGCATTGTTTTTTACTGTGTGTTGCCTGGAATCAGAATCATTGTGATATTTAACAATGTATGGATAATTTTCGTTTGCCGTGAATCCTCCTTTTTGACTGAAGCGTTTCAGTTTTATTCTGTTCCTTCCATTCTTGAATTGAAGTGCCGCCCATCGCTACATCGGTCAGATCGCGCACATGCCATTTCGTAAACAAACCGACTGAAAGCAAAACGTGTCGTAGGATCGAAATTGTTTAAAAACTAAAAACTGTTCGTATGAAAAAATCCTTCAAAATGCCGGCTGTGGCCAAAAATAGTAGGACGAAGCCTCCAAAAGCGAAAGTGTCGAAGCAGCCATTAATTTTATCCAACCGGGTAAGTGCCACCTAAACCATGTAGGCAAAAAATGATGGCAACAGTATAACCTCTAATCTACATCTCCTTTTAGAATAATAAACGTTCCCCAACGAAACCAACAGGGGAGCGTAACGAAAAAGGCATAATCTATGTTAAGCATCTCCCGCACGGATTTTTTGAAAACCAGCTTAGGACATTCTTCTGCCAGTTCGGCGATGTAACTCGCGTACATGTGGCTCGATCAAAGAAAACTCTGCGGAGTCGTGGATATGCCTACGTCGAATTCCGTTACCGGGAGGTGGCCCAGATTGCTTCGGAAGCAATGAATAACTATTTGATGTTCGGTAAGCTGCTAAAAACGGGACTGTTACCAGCTGGTGCTAAGCGGATTCCCCGAAAATACGAGAAAGCTTATGATGCCAATGGAAACGAAACAACCACCTACAAGCTTTGGCTCAAGAAGACAGTTATCAAGAGTAATGCACGAGTCACAAAGACGAAAGTGGTCAATCGAAATCTTCGTGCGCTCACTAAACTAAAGCAGATGAAGAAGAAGTTTGAGAAACTGGGAGTTGACTATAACATTGACGAGGTCGTTCCGGATTTCGCTGACGGTGATTTGAAGATTCCTAAGCATGATGCAGAAGAAGCCGAAAATCAGTTGAAAAAAGATAAAAAGAAAGCCAAACAGAAACAAAAGTTGGAAAAGGCAAACGCAAGTGTTCAAAGCGTGACTGCGGACGAAGTGAGTGTGGATTCCTCCGATGAAGACGATTTTCTTCCTTTGGAATCAACAGACTGGGACGTTCCTATGTCCGACAGTAAGGACAGTGGCGAAGAGGATGATAATACAGACAGTCAACCAAAAGGACAGAAAACTAAACTGGCAGCAGTAGAGCTTGCTAACAAAACCAAGGTTCGTCTCGATAAAGAAAAGAATAATAGTTCAGTGAAAAGTAAACGACCACTGGTACTTAAGCCACCTAGTTCAACGGATTCCTCTCCGGAAAAACCAAAATCGAAGAAAAAACCAACCACATTAAAGAAAGTGTCGATTGCTAAAACAGACCAAGAATCGAGTCCGGAAAAGGCAGTAAAGGGACGCAAAAATAAACCCTCAGCCCAAGCCAGTACTAAAGGCATCAACAGAGCCGGTAATGGCAAAGTGTCGAAGAAACAGAAGAGCAAGAAGGAAAATACGAAGGTTCAAAAGAAGGTGACCAGTCCTGTAAGAGGGGCCGCAAAAGCTTTGTTAAAAGATCCAAGTGTTAAAAAAACTCAAGCTAAGGATATCAAGAAGAAGAAGAAGAATTAATGTAGATTTAATCAGTAATGAACATTTTAGTTTCGCATTATGATAGAAGGTTTTCTTGAAATACCCCAGTGTGATGGAACCCCCATTCATGGATGTCAATAATTAGTAGATATAATTAATTTAAGATTAATAAATAATGTATTTTTCTGCTGATCATATTATTTAGATTGTTTCTCCTTAGAAGAGCTTGAAGAACTAGTTTTAATACGTTTCCATTTCATTCTGCGGTTTTGAAACCACACTTTCACTTGTCGTTCGCTGAGATATAGGGCGACTGCGATTTCGTACCGTCTTAGGCGGGTCAGATAGTTGGAATGTGCAAACTCTGCTTCCAGTGCCTTCACCTTAAAAGTATAAAATTTTATAGAGCACTTAATACATCCAAATGAAAGTTTATCTTCGTTACTTGTGACTTAGTAAAAGCCGTTCGCTCTTTCCGATTGCTTCCGCTTGTTATTTTGGTAGTTGTTTTATGTGACGCCCCTTTTGGTGCGATAATATCCATATCGGTGGAATCAAGGTTACACTTCTCGGGGGATGCATCTGAAAGAAAAAAAAATGAAGAATTTAATCTAAAAGTTCCTATTTAGATGTATTCTATGGGAAGAGGATTCAAATTCTGGGTAATATATGTCAATCTGGATTTCCTCAATACAGGGAACTGCACAAAGATACGTTAACATAAGATTGGGGCCTATTCATAAACCACGTAGATTCATTTAAGAAAATCTCAGACCCCCCACCCCATACAATTTTGTATGGAGCGTAGACTTTGGCCAGACCACCCCCCTTGGTGCAAATTTTGAAATTTCAGCTCTTCTGATTTCAAAAGAACTCTAACTAGGCCTAAGTAAGTTTCCATGTTTGGTTGCACAAACAAGTTGAAATTTGTGTGGGGATCTTTGAATTTGTTCTTGCATAGCTTAAATAATTCACTAAATCGATCTGCATTCAAAATATTCAGCTAACCAAATAGATACTTTGCTAAGATACAACTGCTGAATATCTCTTTTCGAATAAATCTAAAGAAACAATAGCTAGTAAACATTCAGCTAGTGCCTAATAATTACAGTCAGTCTCAAAATTGAGCGTACACCCATGACGTGAAGAAATTTGCGATTATTTTGAGGGGATAATACTTTACAAAAATATTATTATTTTTGTAGTTCAATTCTATAATTGCTCAACTTGCGAAGCATGGACTTCAATTATTGAAAAGGGTTTCTACAAAATTTCAATCAAATCAAATTCCAGAAATGAAGCATTTTTGATGTTACAAAATTGAGCGTACACCTTTACTAATTTCAAACCTATTCGTTTTATAAACACAATATTGGCAATTTGAAGTGAATTGGAGTTTTGGAACAAGGTGGTTTTTACCGACGAGACGAAAATTAATCTATTTGGATCCGATGGAAGACAGATGGTTTGGAGAGAACCGAATTCGTCGTTGGAGGTCAAGCATTTAAGCCCTATTGTCAAACACAGGAGGCAGCCTCATACTGTGGGGTTCAATGGCGGCCAGTGGTGTGGATGCTATGGAGTTTATCGACACCACGATTTTCTTGGATCAAAGTATAAGAGTGACCGCTTTGGTTGAGTGATGAATGTGAACTAACGTTTATTTCTTAATCTAGCTTGCTACGATTGGATTGCAAATAGGTCGAGTTGCTTCGATTGCTCCTTCACTCCTCCTCAAGCTCGATGCACTGCAGGCCAATCTTGTTTCGTAGCTGTTCCAATTTGACTCTTGCTAACGGCTTCGTGAGAATGTCAGCAATCATCAGTTCTGTGGGACAATAGATAACATCCATGACTCCGGTACTAACCAGATCCTTGACGAAGTTGTACCGTGTGTCAATGTGCATCGTTCGGTTATTTGTTCCTTCGGATCGCAGCATTGCAATGCAGCTTTGATTGTCCTCCTGCACCGCAATGGGATTTGCGACCACTTCTCCCACGTCGTTCATAAGTTTGAGAAGCCAAAGCAATTCACGGCTGGCTTCGGATAGTGCGACGTATTCCGCCTCAGTCGATGAAAGTGTGACACACTGTTGCTTCCTTGCTGTCCAGCTGATAGGTCCACCAAGCAGGAACTCGAATCCAGTATTGCTCTTCCGGTCCACGCAATCGCCAGCCCAGTCAGCGTCCACGTAGGCTTCCAGTGTTCCTTCACCTCCTAGCTGCAACTTCAAGTTTGCGGTTGTGTAGAGATACCGCAGCATGCGTTTTGCTTCCGACCAGTCGGCTTGAGTGGGTCGGCTAACCTTTCGTCCCAGAATGGATGCACTGATAGCGATGTCGGGCCTCGAATTCACCGCAATGTACAGCAAAGCACCTACTAGGCTTTGGAACTCCTCGTTCCGGGGCATCGGATCCTCCTCCGTTTGCTGTTTATTCGGGTATCCGGGGTCCATCGGGATGTGGGATGGCTTTGCTTGTCTTGACCAAACTTAGCCGCGACCCTCCGGATATAAGCGCTTTGATTCAGTAGGAACTGGTTGTCTTGCGTCCTCTGAATCTGGATGCCAAGGTAGTGCGATACTGCTCCAAGTTACGTGATGGTGAAGTGTCGTTGCAGAAGATTACGAACCCTTTCGTATTCGTTTTGATCGTGGGTCACAATTAGCATGTCGTCTACGTACAATAATATGAAAGACTTTTGCCCGTTGCACGTCCTCACGTTCAGACAAGGGTCGGACTCGGATGGCGCATATCCAAGCTCCTGTAGCACCTTGCTGATCTTCTCGTTCCACACTCGTCCTGCCTGCTTCAGGCCATACAGGCTTTTGTGTAAACGGCAGACATCGCTCTTGGAACCGGTCGTGAATCCAGCAGACTGTTTCATGTAAATCGTTTCGGATAATTTGCCGTAAAGGTACGCCGTCTTGATGTCAACGTGTTGCACTATCAGATTACGGCGTGCGGCGATACTGAGTATGGTGCGAAACGTCGTCTGCTTCGCCACTGGCGCAAATACTTGGTCGTAATCCGTGCCATACTTCTGGCTAAAACCTTGAGCAACAAGGCGAGCTTTATAACGGATCACGTTACCATTATTGTCCAGCTTCTTCTTGAAGATCCATTTGCTACCGATGGCCCTCCGATCGGCAGGTAATTGGACGACTTCCCAAGTAGCATTCTCTTGAAGCGATTCAATCTCCTCCTCCATGGCTCGTTTCCATTGTTCGCGTTCAGGGCAACTCATGGCTTCTTGGTAGGAACATGGCTCGTGCTGTTGTTCCGCTACCAGCGTGGCTGCAGCTGAGTAACGGTACGGTGGCATACCTTTGTTTGCCCGGTTTGATCGTCGAGGTGCACCAACAACATTCTTCTCATGTTCTCCGGTTAGTTCAGCCTCTTCCGGTGTACGATCTTGGTCATGTCGATTCTCCACCTGCCCATCAGTTGATCCAGCCTCTTCCACGGATTCATCTTCCTCATTGACGAAATCTTCGATAAGCAACGGTGAACTGCTGACTGATTCCTTCTTCTTTGCAAAATCTATCCAACTCTTTGTTTTGGAACTCGCCACCCTGGTCCGAACGGATGACTTTAGGCGTTTTTCCCTAATAACGTCTTCACGTAGCTTACATACTCCTTGATGCGATCGCTCACCTCTGATTTATTTTTCAGGAAATACACGACACAATAGCGAGTGTTGTCGTCAATCATGGTCAAAAAATAACGACACCCACCTGGTGTTGGTGTTCGCATAAGACCGCATACGTCCGAGTGGATTAGATCCAGAGCTTGACTTGATTTGCGCTCGGACTTCTTCGGGAACGGGAACCGTGTCAGCTTACCTTCCAGGCAACATTCGCAGACTACACGGCAGCCACAATCCTCGATCTTGATTCCGGATGCCAATTTCTTGCTTTCAAGCTCCCGAATAGCATCAGGATCACAATCTCGACGCTAGCGCTTCATGGGCGACTGTCAAGTAGTACAACCCTCCAGACGATGTGGCACTTCCGATGACCTTCTCATCCTTGATTATACGGCATCCACTGGCATCGAAAACAATAGTAGCACCCTTCACGGTAAGCTTCTTCACCGAAATCAGGTTCGATTCGAAGTCCGGAACATACAAAACATCCCTGAGGGTTACTTTGAACTGTTCACCCTTGGAAGATAAGAACGCCAGTTGGCACGATCCAATTCCCTTCGCTGCAGTTTTCTTGCCGTCCGCTAGGATCACGTCCTGCGGCACACTATCATCCAATTCCACGAACTGGTCCAGGTTCGCACACATGTGAGAGGTTGCTCAGGAATCGATCACCCACGAATGTGCCGATTTGAATCCGCTCCTCGCCGCGAACGAATACTCCAGATTCGATTTATGTTGGACTTCCTCACAAGCTACTTTCGTTTTCGGTGAACGACGCTTCTCACCCTGAGCACGAGACTTACTCTGACTTCCGGCTGCTTGCTCCGCCATAGCACGACAATGATTTTTCTTGTGTCCTTGCTTGTTGCAAAAATGGCACGTTATCATCTGCTTCTTCCAATCCGCCTTCAAAACTGATTCTCCTTGTGTACTGGAACTGCGCTTCGACACCTCATCCACCAGCTTCGACTTGACCAGATCCAGAGTGAGCTCGTCATCTGCCCTTGTCTCCAAAGCCGTGGTCAAAGTGTTGAAAGAATCCGGTAGGCTGCGGAGGACCATGGCAACTTGCAGATTACGATCTAGTTCCTGTCCTGTAACCGTCAGACGCTCGAATAACTCCTCCATTTCGAATACGTGCTGTTCGATGTTCTCGCCGTCGGAATACCGTTTGTCACACAGTTTCTTCAGAAGCGAAACCTTCGAGGTTAGCGTTGCCTTCTCGTAGTGTGTACGTAGTTTCTCCCATGTTTCCTTCGCTGTTTTAGCCCCTTTGATGAGGTTCAATTGGTTGTCCTCCATCAAAAGGCCAATCGTTGCACGGGCACGCTGGTCACCGCTGTCCCAAGTTTCAACGACCGGATCCAGAACTGCATTCGCTGCCGTTGCGGTACCAGGTCCTGGTATTAGCAGGAACTTCACCTTCGTCTTCCAGATGGGGTAGTTGGCACCGTTGAGCTTCACGATTCCCATACGGTCCATCTCGATCCTCCAAAAAAATCTTCGGTTGAAAAATCTTGACTGGAAAATTTTCACTCTTATATTTACATCGGTTGCTACGGTAACCGCTCCAAGCTAGCAAAGGCCCATAACCTCTTGGATCAAAGTATAAGAGTGACCGCTTTGGTTGAGTGATGAATGTGAACTAACGTTTATTTAACAATTTCTTAATCTAGCTTGCTACGATTGGATTGCAAATAGGTCGAGTTGTTTCGATTGCTCCTTCAGATTTGAACATACTGAAACGTAATCTGCAACCTTCCGTGCAAAAATTGGAACTACCGCGTGATCATTACTTTCAGCAGGACAATGGTCCTAAACACACGTCGCACGTTGTACGAAAGTGGATTTGAACCCCATTGAGCACTTGTGGTGGGACGTTAAGCACCGATTGAATAACACCAATAAATCAAAAGCAAGAAACAAAAAGGAGCTCAAACTGGCGATTCAGGAGATTTGGAATAGTATTCCAGCAACGGTGACCAGGAAGCTGGTGGAATCGATGCGTGGCGCTTGAAGGCTGTTCTGGATGCCAAAGGTGGTCATACGAAATACTAAAAAACGATTTCCGACATTGTTTAAACTTATTTACCATGTTAATCTGTACGCTCAATTTTGCAACATCCGAATGGGCGATTTTTACTTTGTTTAGCCAATTACAAATCAATTTGTTGTTGTTTTTGTTTCTTGAAAGCATTAAATACAAGAGAAAATATAGTTTCTACCATGTGTACAAGTTGTTTGCTGTTATTCACTTATAACCCTGAAAATCTTGGAGATTTCTTGATGAATCACACATGTACACTTAATTTTGAGACTGACTGTATGGTCGATCATTGAACCGACTTCAAAACTGATAGTTTTGGTATTGCTGGCAACCTTATTGTTGTAATCCTCCGTGAAGGATGGAAAGAACCATTAATTCGTCAAATTGTATACAACTCTGACAACTTATACGTGTAACGAGTTATGAGTCACCCACAATAGATACGTTTGCGTTCCGTTGACGTAAATTTGACAGAAAACCTATGGGAAAACTGTCAAATTCACGCAAACGTATCCGCAACGTATCAATTGTGGGCCAGCCATTAGATCAGCATGTATGCAAAATGTTGATGAAGAGTAGGCGCTTGACGAACAAGGAGGCCATGATGTGTTATTCTTTGTCATGAAATAAATTTGATTAATTAGTTATTTCCCAACCCTTGAACAGAACAGTGGTTCATATTAACCAATCCGATTTACGGCAGATTCCAGAAGGTTATGGTTCGTTTTTTTGTTTATAGAAGATTCAGGAAGACCAATTTAAAGAAAAAAAATGGAAGGAAGCAAGTTTTGCGTCGAAAAGCTTCGAGGCGGAGGCTACACAAGCTGAAAATTCAAGGTCGAGATGCCGCCCCGATCCTCTGACAGATTCATGAAAGGAAGGAGATGCAGAAGCTCGTGCCACGATTGCTCTACTAGTCGACGATTGCCAACATCTTACTTTCCTTACCAATCAGACCAAGGCCGGTGTGGCCTCTGCTGTATACAGAAGTTGTAGCCAACATCTTCTCATCTGAAATTGCAAGACGGCAGGTGAAACGTGTAAAGCTCTGGACACCACCACCAGAAGCCGACTTTGTGCACCAGAGTGTCCATGCTGAAGAAACTCTGTAAAGGGTCACCCACAATAGATACGTTTGCGTTCTGTTGACGTATATTTGTCAGAAAACCTATGGGAAAACTGTAAAATTCACACAAACGCATCCGCAGTGTGGGCCAGTCATAAGGCGGAGTATCTGGACGATGGAGACATGGATGGCCAACTTTTTCGTATGCACGAACTTATCGCTAGTTTGGCCAACGCTGGACAGGAGCTGGAATACAACCGCGATGGTGTTGAAGACATGCCGGAGTCATTGAGTGTATAGAAACCAGGATCGTAACTGAAGTCATCCGACCCAAGTATAAAGACCACGATGTTCGCTTGTCCGACGGATGTACCGCCAGTTAGCGAGTTTGCTTTGGAATCACCGACCCCACTGGCCCCAACCTCGCCGAATTACCGAATCACCGATTATCGCATCAATGTAGCGTTGCTTATGCTGATACCCATGCCGGAAACGGGTTCTTGTATTAACTGGTTCAGCCAGCGTCCTCGCTTCCCTACGCTCGGACACACCCGTAAATCCCTGGATCCAAGGAATTCAGAGTTTCACTCCCCTAAACGTGACCTTTGCTTGGATTCCCGGCCACTGCGAAACACAAGGCAACGAAGAGGCAGATCACCCGCAAGAGACGAACCAGTCAAAGGCTGAATCTCTCTAATAAATTAAAGGTTGTTCAGCCTTAAAAAAAAAATCTGGGGTTGTGTATAACACACGACCGGTTGACGTGGACTACTATTAGTTTCTTTAGTTTCGTAGCGGAACATTGCAACGTAGGTATTGTCCCCGAGGATCGGTACATGGTCGTTGCGGAGGGGTTTCCGTTTGTTCGATTTTACCGTGATTTCGAAATTTGCACATACGGTTGGCATCAAATCGATTAGGCATTGTACTTATTCTCACTTTTAGTTTCTCAAAATCTATTTGTTCCTAGGAGTAAAACTCCTTTACTACACAAGAGAATAACTATTCATAAGGGAACTAATTGGAATGTGCAGAGAATGTTACTTAGGAATATCATGTTCGAGAATCAAAACGTTGTTCGTGATAGGGAATTTAGTACTCGAACCAAGGACGTTATCATTGCCAAACATCCCACTGCGGGGTAGGTCGAGTACTACTTTACCCATGCCCTTTTGCTCAATTTTCAATACTTCTATTCTATTTCCAACCTACCGTACACTGACGGAACTTTCAACACTTTCTCTTCATATCTTTCATTCTAGCAAACATAACTGTCCACTCTTGGTGCCTCATGGTGATGCGCGAAACATCTCCTTCTACATCATTCTGTGGTATGTTCCACCTGCTGCGTTGGCGCCTTACCGCTCCGCACTACAGGTTTCATGCCATTAGGATTGCCTCCTGAGTTCATACCATTGCCAGCAGCTGATTCTTGATAGCTTGATGAACTGCCCAGCTCCAGTACTGCGACACTAATGAGTAAATTTGCGAAGTTGTACCCCTTTATATCGTTCAGTGCTACGTATGAGCCCTCCCTAGCTTACATTTGAAATCTGTGATAGGAAAGTACTGTGCATTTAGTAAAATTAGCCTGCAAAACAAAATTATAAGACATCACCTTTTATTTTCTCTGTTTTCAATTGTTTAAAAGTGTTAAAGGATAATGTTTGATAGTTGAATTGATCCGCGGGAAAATTTCCAACCGATTGATGTAAACATCTAGAAAATCTATTCTACGTCAAAAAAACTGGTCCTTTCGAAAACAAACAGCACGAATACATTTTTTTTCTCGCCGCTCTGCCCGAGTAGCAACTAGCACCATCGCAACGAACGCGAGCGTTGGGTGTGGACGAATTAGACGGTTTTAACTACAAGTGGAAAGTGTCGAAAGAAAAGAATCCGGAAACGCTCAATTCGTTCAATTGATCCACAAAGTTAGCAAGGTGCTGTTCGGTCTCTCGATGGAAGATGGTCATACGTGACACGTAGCTGCAAGCTTCGCTTGCTACGAAAATTCAAGTTTTGCGGTGGCTCTTCCGGATGCTCTTACCGAAAGATGGAAACATGGTCGATCATTTGGCGAACATCACGCAACTGTCCAACTGGCTGTCGAATACGGGTGATACGCTTAAGGACTACTGATTGCTTGCCATCCGTTTGTTCATCCTATCGAGCCTGAACGATTCCTACGACAAACTTATCACGGCATGGGAAAATCGCAACCGAGGGTTAGTTAACACTGGAATGACTATCAGATGCTTGCGGCTGAGATCCGCAAAAGATCCAATTCTTCAGCAAATAGTACATTTCATCAACAACGATTAGCCAGCAAATTTGAAGCAGATCGGCTATCAAGAAGTTCTTCGCCAAACGAGATGGACATCGAATCGTTTACATCTGCGTTATTTACGTCGACTTTTTTACGTCGTCTGGCTCTAAGTGACATATACTGGCCGAAAGTCTACGCCTATGTGTGAATACTTCACACATACTTCACTGACAGAAATCTCCACTCACCGTGTACACAACTATTTGAAATAATCTTGAAAGATCTAGAACATTAAAAGATTGAAACGTTTAAGGTTAGACATTAATCGAATTCCGTAGATTTTTGTATAACCTGACAAACGATTCGAAGAGATTTCTTTTTAATTCGGAGAGATTTTTTTTTATACATGCATATTGTATAAAGCCTGTCCACGTTTAATTATGGACACTTTTCTTTCGGTGTAGATTTTGAATTATTTCACGGATCGCTGAAACGTTTCACTTTTATGACAGTTAAAACTCTCCACTTTATTTCGTGGTACAACATATTTACAATCTTGTTACAGTCAGTAAAATCAACAATCAATATGCAACTAGCGATTTGAAATTGGTTCACTGTTGTAGAACCCCTTGGCCCGAAGTACACCTTGAAGCCAGCACCTAACTATACATATTTGCGCCTTTATTTTGATTTGCTGTGTTATTTTGACAGAGTATTTGAGAGTGTGTTAGTGTGAGTTCATTATTAGGGGTGCATTATTAAGCTTGGGACCGATGTGCTAGTACTGACTGAGCCAAGAAAAAAATCGTATTTGTTCGGGACCTACTGGTCTTAGAGTTAGTCTATGGTAAAATGGCGTCGAATCAAGTGGAAGTGCGCAAACGCATTTTGTACGAACGGCAGCAAAATCCGAATTTATCGGTACGCGATCTTGCCAAGAAAATAAAACTACTAAAAAGTACCGTGTTTTGTGTTTGCAAATCATTTGACCAGCGCTTGACTGTGGATCGAAAGGTTGGAAGTGGAACAAATCGAAAAGTATGCTCCCAACAAATGGACAAGAAGGTGGTAGCCATTATTGAGAAAAAATCCCAATCTTTCTGTGCGAAATTTGGCTCGCAAAGTTGAGAAGTCATAATCAAAAAGTACGTACAAAAAGTGAAACAGAGCCAAGGATTGAAGGCGCATAAAGTGAAAAAGGTGCCCAACCGTGATGACAAGCAAAATTTCACTGCAAAAGGTCGTGCTAAGAAGCTTTACACCAATTTTTGCAAACATTTTCTTGTATCATAATGGACGACGAAACATACGTACTCGAAGACTTTAAACAACTTCCGGGTCTGGCTTTTTGCACCGCAATGTAAAGAAACGCCGTTGCCGAGCATTTCCGGACAAAGAAGGTGTCCAAATTCCCGAAGAAGTACATGATTTGGCAGGCCATATGTAGTTGTTGTCGAAAATCTAAAAGTTTCGTTTTTTCCGGCACTATCAATAAGGATGTACGAGTACGAGAAAGAATATCTGCAAAAGCGGTTGCTACCGTTTATCAGAAGCCACGACTCTCCTGCTCTGTTTTGGCATGATTTGGCCTAGTGCCACTATGCGAAATCCGTCCTGGAATGGTATAAGGTACAAGAGGTCAAATACGTGCGAAAAACAGCCAATCTATCAAACTGTCCCAAACTTCACCCAATAGAGAAGTATTGGGCTCCAGCTAAGCGGAAACTTTTCGAAACTAGAGCTATGTATCAATTCGCGAATTAATTTTACTTAAATTTGACAGATGGAAAATAGTCGATTAATTGATTAAAATCCCTTTATTATAGATCGCCAAACATTCAATAAGGTGCCTGTCAAAATTGAGTTTCCGTCTGTCAGAAATAAGTCAGCTCGAGTAGCAGACTTAAACGATTATTTTCCATCTGTCAAGTTTAAGTGAAAATTCAAATTTATTCGCGAATTGGTACACAGACTAAGAAGAAAGCAAATGGTACCGATGATTTCAAGAGAAGGCGGAGAATCGTCACGGCGGGCGTAATGCGGAACCTGATGGCGGGTGTACCACAGAAAGTTCGAGATTTTTACAGAAAGAGGATTAACATGAATTATGGAGAGTGTTAACATCTTAATCAACTGTTTCCAATGTAGATATAACTCTATTGTTGTGAAATAAACAATCGGTTTTGTTGAATTATGTGTTGCTGCTATTTTTTTTGCTGCTAGTGATTTGGTGTCGTGGACAGCCTTTATTCGTTTAAATGTACATAACAATCAAATATTGGGATTTCATAATAAAGTAATAATGGGGAAAGTGAAATTTTAAATTTCCAGTTATTAACATATCATGGATAATGGGCGGACTCTTCTCCACACTCGTTGGGGCATCACTCTATTCTACAGCTTGTTGTTTGACCAATTGTACACCCATATGACTGGAAGGAGATTTTTTTCAAACCTCAAGGATAAAGCTCGATTCAAAGTAAATCTGGACGCACGGTTTAATACACCACCGTGTCCCAAGTGGTAGGAACAAAAAGCGTTTGACAGGCATTTGCTGATGTTTCATTGACGAAATTGGTGAAATTTTTTCTCGCATCTCTAAATTACGGATCATGGAACTTGAGAAATGAAAATTAATTGTGCACAAACATCTAGAGAATCCTTCGTGGTCTGCCTCAAAAATAGCAACAGTGTAAAAATTCCCAAAGTTTACTGTGTGTCTTGTAATTAAACGTTACAAGGATACTCTGAGTGTGGATAGAGCACAGCGCATCTATCATAAAAGTGGCACTAGGGACAAAGATCTGAGGAGAAAGGTGTTGAGGTACGAGAAAGGCAACCCAGGTGTCTCCATACGAGATTTGGCAATGAAATACGATTCCAACTTTTCCACCGCGCGTAACATCCTTTCAAGAGAAGGATATAAGTCTTTTTGTGCCAGTAAACATCCGAATCGATCCCTGAAACAAAATTTGGTGGCCAAAAAGCGAGCACGATTACAATACGAACGAGTTTTGACGAAATTTGATGGCTGTATTTTAATGGATGACGAATCATATGTCAAAATGGATTATAAACAAATCCCTGGACGAAAATTTTACCCGGCAGCTGGTCGTGGGGATGTCCCTTCCAGGTATAAATTTGTTTTTGCTGATGAGTTTGCTCGGAAACTAATGATTTGGCAAGGAACCTGCAGTTGTGGCCTTAAAACCAAGGTTTTCATCACATCGCACACAATGACGTCGACGGTTTACATTAAAGAGTGTCTGAAAAAGCGGATTTTACCCTTCATTCGGCAACACAAGACCAACGTTATGTTTTGGCCGGATCTAGCCAGCTGCCACTACTCTAGGGAGGTACTAGAATGGTATGCTGCAAACAATGTTAATTTCATCGCCAAAGAGATTAATCCTCCGAATTGCCTTGAGCTCAGACCGATCGAAAAATATTAGGCAATTGTCAAGCGAAAACTTCGAGGATGCGGTAAAGAAGTGACAAATGTACAACAAATGCGTTTAAAGTGGAATAAGTTCGCCGGTACAGTGCCACCAGCGTTCGAAACGGTGAAATGTAATAATTTGTTATATATCGAAAGCTTGAATAAATACCCTTTTGTTTGACGTTTTGATCAACCGGGTATGTTGTTTAATTGTTGAGTTATGATCACTTGAATGCGTCCAAATTTACTTTGAATCGGGATTTGAAGTTGTTTATCCATGCCAATTAGATTATTTCCAATCCGTTTCATGTAGGGAAACATTGAGTAGATCATTATTTCATGTAATTCAATTTTTATACATACACATATTACATTTTTTAATTGTTGGTATGCGCATTTCAGTTAACATCATCATTATGAACTTAATTCAAATTGTTGAGCATTATAATCTCTCCGCATTTTTCAGAATTGTATAATATTATCGAGCAGTTTTAACAAACTTCTACTAGCGATTTTTTGTGGACCGCAATAAATTCCTGCCTTTTCATGCAGAGCATAAGGTTCAAAAAGAACATTTTTTTAAAATATGGGTCAATGGGAAACGTTATGTTGAACTGCTCGATCGATATGGTTAGGTTATGTTTCTTAATTATGGAGATTTTTTTGCCTGTAGCTGGTCCATCTCCGAATGGTATGATCAATTCAAAAATTGCACTGATAAAAAATGCAAGATTTTTTTGCGAACTATATTAGGCCGAAATAATCTAATGAATAATTTCAATAATCACTTCCGCCAGACGTCAATTTTCTATCAGCAAACACTATCGAAATCGGGTGTTATAAGCAAGACAAAAAAAACGTTTTGTTGTCTTCCGGTAATTCCATTTTGTAAGATCGAGCAACATTTCAATCCTCAAAAGACTGTACTTGAATCAAAAGCTTATTCACCTTCTGGACTCCATAACCCGATCCTAAACGTACTCGAAATGGAACTAAAAACAATCCCATTAATTGTCTCTAAAAATGTGGAGTTTATTGAAATATCGTAGAAGGCTAGTTGTATATTGTTATTATGAATTACATGAATTGTTGTTGATTGTCATTAATGAATCAAATGGACACGACATCAAACGTCCATCAAGTCGATATCGCGGTTACATACCTTTTGTTGAATGTGATGAGTTACAATCGATTGCACTGTGTCCTATACTCAAATGCTCTAAGGCACTGTTTGGATCCTGCAAAAATCCGGTCTCATCCGTTGCTTCTGCTTCACTACATTGCGATGCACTATGGTCACTTATTCGGTTTGCGTAAGTTTCACTCGTTGTGGGAGCAACGTTAAACATGGCATCGAAGCTATCGAAAGAGCATGCATTGTTTCCACTTATAACAGTCGATTCCTGAATGCTATTGGTACCGTAATTGCATACATAAAGTTCGCTACTGTTCGAGTGTTGTGGTTCGTGATGATACTGAGAGGTAGTATGGACTGCTGAGTATCGATGATCTTCCGGTGAGCTAAAAAACTGCTGTGATTCAGGATATCCCGGAGAAGCTTGCGATGTATAATTTTTAATCCAATAATTGGGACACAAATCCCCACCATGGTAGGTCACACTTTTCGCACTCAAAACATTATGATAGAGCCTTCCGACTCGATCGAAACTGGCGGTTGTTCCGCAGGTGTCGTAATAAGATCCATCTGTTTGGCTTCCTTCCAAAGGAATACCAGTCGATTGATATTCCGGTGGAGTGGCGGGAACGTAGTGATCACGTGTATCCATTTTGCAAAACGGTGTAAACATTGTTTTATGAAAATATATGTACGCGCCCCTACAGTTTAACAGTACGACTGGTTTTATCCAAGTGCAACAAACGAATAGCAAAAAACATGCTCTGTGGACTCCGATCGCATCTGTTCGATCGTAGTCAACAAAGAGACAAAGCATACCATCATCCATCAGCCAATCAGCAGCAAGCACCGATTCGAGTAGGCGGTTCTATTCCGTCGCTCACTGTGATCTCAAGCACATGAGCAGGATTTGTTGTCTCTACTCTGAAACTCAGAAGCGCTGTTGATGATGGATTAATTTATGGTCGTTTGAAATTTCCGCACAAACATTGGCTCTTTTAGGAACGCGGTCTGGTGCTGCTGTCAGAAGTGGAAATATTATATAAGATTGTGAATTTATTTTAATTTTATAATGGCCGCAAGTTCGCTACTCAGGACTTGATAATTATCGTATTAATTAGCAATCTTTATTTCTGAGTACAAACATTGGAACATACAATCGATGGGACGTCGGAAAGAATGATGATGTTATTATAAGGAGAGTACCATACAGTGCAACCAACCTCTCGCTCGAACCAAATGGGATGCATCAGGGATGTTATTCTGCCTTCGTTTTTTAACACTGTCAGCACTCTCGTTGCATGTATTTAGCCGTGTTGTTATTGTCGTATTCGGTTACAAAGTTTGTGGAATAACATTGTGCGTTATATTGATATTTTCCTGTTTGTTCGGTTCCGTAACAGTGTTTCTCCCTACCGGTGGATTTTGTCAATCAGTTTTAATTGAATATAGGTATTCATTTTTCAAACTGCCGGCCCGTTCAAATGTTCTACCGTGTTCTTATTTAAAAAGCAGATCTGATAGACGCCAAAAATGTCGTATCAAATATATACGCTCATTTTAGATGGATAAGTAATTGTTTTTCCTCCTTTAGACAGGGTTTCCATTCCATTTATTTGAACAGTAAAATTTCCGTCTTTCTGAGCATGATTGGGTATGATTGTAGTTGCAACGCAATTACACCGTGTCTAATATATTCTCATACAAATTCAAACTTCGATTATTTTTCAAAAGTTATTTGGATTTAACTTGTATCAATTCAAGCATATGTTTCGGAACAACACCACCCTTTTAACCAGCTTGAAACGCTTTTCAAACCCATCGCAATCGGCATTTCGTCCCAAATTGGATGGATTACGACTTTGAACTGGGCCAAAGTAGACACCTTGTGCTCGTTTATTTTATAATCACACAAAATAAACCAAGGGATTTAGATCTTGTGAACTGGGAGGCCATTCATCCTTGGCCAGAAAGTCGGTCAAATTTGCTCGGCACCAGTTTTGGACCAAATCCTCCTGCTGAAACACGACCATATCATCCCAACAAACATCGATGTTGAATTAGAGCTTGTTCAAACAAATTTGGAGAAGCTATTCAGCTATTCTAGAAGAAACAGCTGAATAGCTTCTCCAAATTTGCTTGAACAAGCTCTAATTCAACACCGATGTTTGTTGGGATCCTTCCCGTACATCTTTCCAAGCTTGGCTTCACAACATTTTGCAAAACTTCCGTTTTATAATATAAAACGTAGATCTTAACGCCTTTCTCGATGAAAACAACAAGGAAACGGCGCTTTGGAACCGTGGAATGTTTCTGTCGCTATCTGGGATGTCCTTAGACCTGCAGACCCACAACCTGTCCTTTTGGACATTGTGAGACTGCTGCAGGACAAATAACTTTTCTTCGGAATAGACAAAATCTCGTCCAGCGTGCCGCGATAGTAGGAGAGCTTCACCTTCAAGACTATTCTTCTTGGAAGATTCCGAAACGCCGTGAACTTTACATTTCACGAAAGCTTGGCATCCCAGCTCCAGTTTAAGTACATTGTGCATGGTCGATTTCGAGACATTAAGATCAATTTAGCCATTTAACGTACAAAGCGTTGTGATTTTCGTCGAATTCGTTCCCTGACGGTCTTAATTGCTCGTTCAGTCCTAGCTGAACGTTTTTGGCCGGATCTTTTCCGTTCATCCAACGAGGAAGTCTCACGTCCCCTTTCGATATCATTAGTGTTGAGGTCGGTTAAAAATTATGAAACAAATATGGATTCGATCACTATAAAACAACCAGTTCTATGAAGGTGACATGGCTCTGGAATCACTGCGACAACCATCACCACGCTAGTTTGAAGATCTAAATCTCATTTTTAAGTGCTCGTGCATACGTACACGTGTACGCACTTGTGGTAGGAATCCTGTTCAGTTTCAACTAGGTTGCTTCACTAAAAACCGTCTCCTTCCCAGTGCATGCATTTTCAACCAATGCGCAACAACAAAGACATGATTCTATGCTGCGAAAAAAATGATACACACAAAAATGGTCTCCAAAAACATTCAGGGGGTAAACTGCAACATTGTTATTTCATGGTTAGGTTTCCACTTCATTGGTTTATTGGATCTCCTCTCTATGAAAGAATGATCGCACTTTTTCCTTGACACCACTCATAAGGTTTTGCCCAATAGTGGGTCCGACTTCTGTTGATACTTTTACCCACTGTTGTGAACTCTAGTAGAAGATGAACAATCAGCTTGTACGGCTGTTTACTCGATAGAAGGCCTTATCTCCCCAGTAGAGAATTCGTGATCCGTATCGGTAGCACCGTCGGTGGGTCCTCCCTTAGTTCAGTCGGTAAAGGCGCAGCTACGAAGCAATGCCATGCTGGAGGTGGCTGGGTTCGATTCCCGATCTGGTCTATGAATTTTTCGGTAATGAAAATTTCTCGACTCCTTGGGCATAATGTGTGATTGTACTTGCCACACATTCATACTAATGGAAAAATGGTATCTGGCATCGAAAGCTCTCAACTAATCACTGTGGAAGTGCATTCAGAGCGCTTAGTTGAGAGCAAGCAATACGCGAATTGTGAAAGCAATAAGCTTGAAATGCTAAAAGAGAAAAAGCACCGTAATTCTCTACAGGCAAACGGGTCACACCGCAGTCGTCCCCCGTTAGTGGCCCCTCTCTCTCGTCGGCGGTTTATTCGGATAGTCGTTTCGTTTCGAACCTAATAAACCACTTCCATCTTGCTCATATAACACTCCGTGACAATTTCTCTCGCTTCGCATTTCGGTAAATTCATCCAACTCTTTGATTCTTTAGTCTTACCCGTCTTATCCTCTTTTGCAGAAAAGTATGCTTGGGTACGTAGTGTGTTGTAAGTGTCCACGTCTCGTTGGTGAGTATTTTTAAGATTTTCGCGTTATTACCGTCCGTTTTAATAACAATGACAGGTAGAGGATGTGAGGGTTGCACAATTTACGCATCTAAGCAAACTCCCTGGTAGGCAACGTTAGAAGAGCTTACGGTAGAACGCAGCCATACCAAAGCTTGCAAAGTCCGCCAGGTCTCGGGTCACTGGCGAGCAGGCAATGGCAGTGACCCAAAGATCCACTGGACGGTGAAACATTCGATTACTTATCGAAAGACCCACAGATGGAAAGAAACATTGAATTTTCTGCGTTATCTAATGCACATAAAGGGAATGCTAGATTTGGCTGAAAATAATGGGATATTTCATGTAAATTAAAGCCAGATAACGCCTGAATCTAGCCTGTTGTATGAAAGATGGCAAACATTGTTGTATGGCGCATGAAAAATTGAAAACAATTTCGTTGTTTACGCTTCCTTTGGCTAGGAATTAAACGAAGGGAAATTTTACGCGCTTGTTAAAATTAATTATTTTTTCTGTGCCATCAAGCTAAACGGTCCTTAAAAGCCCCACCCCAAAAAAATTTTAATTGAAAGACTAGGAAAATTTAATTTAACACTTCACTTGATCACTTTTTCTAAAAAATAAAAAACTGAAACACTTTTTTAAACTATCACTAGTAAACGCGAGCAAATTCCGTTAAATTCCACTACAGATAGCTTATCTTTTGACAGATAGGCCTATTTCGTCTGCGACTTACAGACTTCTTCGGTGTCGAGTGCTCGACTGGAAGAGAACATTTTTTTTTTAATTAATTAAAATTTTTTTTTTTTTTTGTTGTGGGGGGATGTTAGTTAGTGTATTTTTTTTTTTTTGGTTATAAAAATTAGAAAGGAGATTTTTTTTTTTTTTTTTTTTTTTTGGGTTGTTTCTTTGGGGATAGGTGGGGTGCATTTATGTATGTAGGTAGTTTTGTTATTTTCTTGTTCTTTTTTTTTTTGTTTACATTTCCTCTTTATTTTTTGGTTATTGTTTTGTTTTGTGATGTGTTTGTTGTTTGTTTTGTTGGTTTTGTTTTGTTGGTTTTGTTTTGTTGTTTTTTTATTTTTTTTTTTTTTTTTTTTTTTTAAAAAAGACCGTGCAATTTCGTAGTTGCTACTCCCTTACTGACAGAACTAGTGTAATTGCACAGAGAACCACATAGATGGAGCTTGGGATTAGCTTTTTACATCTTCAATGTACAAGTTCACTAATTCTATTTATAGATCAGTACCGGCGCCGGCCACGTCCTCACGGTCTTTTGGGGAGGAGGGAAGGATGATTAGTTTGACAATCGTTGTTATTAGAGACCGTGAACACCACTGCATCTCTACAATTGCCAAGGGAAGGATAGTTGTGTTAGTGAGGTAGGTTATTTTTAGATCATGGATGCACTGTGGTAAGTGATGCGATCAATGAAAGAAAGCGCAGTAGACTGCTTTTTATTTTAAATCTATTGGTGATAGAAAGAGGCAAGTGAAAAATGGCAAGGAAGGGGACGGGCCTGGGATTGAACTCCCGACAATCTGCTCAGTAAGCAGAACGGGTAACCACTGAGCTACCCAGCCGCGTAAAAATAAACTACTTAAAACTACTATATACATTCTACAACTACCTAATCTACTATTTACAACTACCCTACTATATAAGATTGTTATAGCTTTGTTGATATGTTAATTTATTTACAAATTTGTTTTGGTTTATAATTTTTTTTTTGGGCGGGGGGGGGTTGGGGGGGGTTGGGGGGGGGTTTGGGGGGCGGAGGGTGTTTGGGGGGGCCTAACTAAGGCGGAGCACTTGACTAACGTTCTCTCGACATGCGATCGGAAGAGAAGTTTTGCGTCAAACAGTAGACCTAGATATGTTACTTCGGCGGACCACTCGACCCTTGTGCCGTCCATGATTATTGTGCACGCCGGAGGAGGTATCAGTTTGGGTGATTGCCGGTGGAGGAACATAATAGTTTGTGTTTTAGAGGCATTGGTTTAATTTTCCACATCTCAGCATAATCGGCAAAGGTGTTAAGGCATCGTTGAAGTTTGCTTGTTATTTCGCGAGGCATCCTTCCCTTGACGGCTATTACGGTATCATCTGCAAACAGGAAAAACACGCAACCATCACCAAGGGGAGGAATGTCTGAAGTGTAGATGTTAAAGGGCGAACACGAAATAATTGCAACACCGAAAATGTCATGCCAATTTTCTTATAATGTTTAGAATCAAACCAAAATTTTAGGGTAGTTTTATACATATATTTACTTCAAAAATCAAAATAAAAGTTAATCGATGGAGCCTTGAGTGTAAAATTGAACGCATTTTCGCTTGATGCCCTCCATCAAAGTCTTTACAGTGTCATCCGGTACCAGTTTCTCAGTTTTTTTTTTCCATTTTCTTAACATGTCCTTCTCGTCTTTGACTGTCTTCTTGCTCTTCCGAAGTTCCCGCTTCATCATTGCCCAGTACTGCTTCACCGGGCGCAGCTCCGGACAGTTTGGCGGATTCATGTCCTTTGGAACAAAATGGACAGAATTGGCCTCATACCACTCCAGGACACTTTTAGAATAGTGGCATGATGCCAAATCTGGCCAAAATAGCGGAGCTTTGTCGTACTGCTGCAAGAACGGCAAAAGGCGCTTCTCGAGGCACTCAGATTTGTAGATCTCGCCATTTACTGTGCCCTTTGTTACGAAAGGCTCACTCCTCAGTCCGCAAGAGCAGATGGCCTGCCAAATGAGATATTTGGAGGCGAACTTCGACATTTTCTTCTTCTTAAATTTGTCGTCCACATAGAACTTGCTCTTGCCGGTGAAAAACTCCAACCCCGGAATTTGCTTAAAATCGGCTTTTATATACGTTTCGTCGTCCATCACACAGCAGCCATATTTTGTCAGCATCTTCTCGTATGAGTTTTAGCCGTCGATTGTTGCCGCTCATCGCGGTTTGGGAAGTTCTGTACCTTGTATGTATGTAGTCCAGCTCTCTTCTTTGCATTCTGGACGTAGCTCTGCGACATGCCGATCTTTTTAGCCAAATCACGGCTTGAGACGTTGGGATTTGCTTTAATCATCCGCTTCACCTTTCCCTCCGTCTTTTTGTTCTCCGGTCCCGGTTTTCTTCCAGCTCCTTTGCCGTGGTCCAACGTCAACCGCTCCTGGAACCGCTTCAACACTCTGGAGACGGTTGAATGGTGAATGTTCAACATTTTTCCCAACTGCCGGTGCGACAGGTCAGGAAATTCCAGGTGTTTGGAAAGAATTTGTTCTCTCGACTCGCGTTGGTTCACCTCCATTTTCGTTGAATCGAAAAACACGACTTCGAGTTTGACAGCATGTAAACAATACAATAAATGAGAAAGTGTGCAAAAATTGGGTGGTTTTTAGGGATGGTAAAAAAAAATGTTCTGTTGGGTGTGTTGTGATAATTTTGTTTTGTCCTTTCAGCGGGCCCAGCAGGTTACCTTGCGGCACTCCTGCTGGGATCGAAAGCCTGTCTGAAAGACAACCGTTCAACGATACCCTAAACGACCTTTGCTGGAGGTAGTTGCGGGTGATTTTTACAAGGTGTGGTGGGAAGTTGAAGTTACAAAGCTTGTATACAAGCCCGTCGTGCCAGACATTGTCAAACGCCTTTTCGACGTCTAACAGAGCCATGGCTGTGGACTTGGATACAGCTTTGTTACTACGGATGTTGTTCATCACCCGAACTAGCTGATGAGTGGTGGAATGCCCCTTCCTGAACCCAAACTGTTCCGGCAGGAGAATGTTATTTTCCTCGACACACCTGAGCAAACGGTTAAGAATTAGTTTCTCGAACAATTTGCTCAGCGCTGAAAGGAGGCTTATTGGCCTGTAGCTTGAAGGCGATGTTGGATCTTTCCCGGGTTTGTGGATCGGAATGATTTTGGCTTCTTTCCAGATGCTTGGAAAGTAGTGCAGTTCCAAGCATCTGTTGAAGATAGCACTCAAGAGCGAGTGGGCTTTTGTGTTAATCTTTTTTAGGATCAAATTGAAGATCCCATCAAACCCGGGCGCCTTCATGTTTTTAGTGCTCTTCAGCGCTGAGCAAATTTGTTCGATAGTAATCCTATCCTCCGGGGGCACGACACAAGGGGAGGCATCTAGATTATTGACGCATTGCGCAACCTGACCTTCAAGCGGACTTGGGATGTTTGAGCCAAGCAAATGCGATGCGGCAATATGATTGCCGATCGCATTTGCTTTCTCCACTGGGGCTAGCAGGATAGAATCGACGACCTTCATAAGAGGAACGGGTTTGGGATGCGGCTTTAGGACTTTGGCTACCTTCCAAAATGGTCTCGAGCGATCATCCAAATTTTGGATGACGCGTCCAAAACTCTCGTTTCGGAGCGAGTCCATTCTGGAAGCAATCTGCCGGTTCAGATCGGCCACTTCTTGTTTCCTATCCAGATCACCTGTCCTCTGGAACTGGCGTCTACGAACATTTCGTAAGCGGATCAAAAGTTGGGTGTGGGGATCAATGGCAACAAACTTACCCCTCACAGGAACTCGTCGGACGCACGCCTCGTCAGCCACGGTTATGGCTTGTTGGAACCCGTCCAGCGCACGGTTGATGTCATCGATGGAGTCGAGCGGTGGATTTTCGTCGATGTTCCGGTCGACGATTAGGCCGAACTGTAGCCAGTTTACATGGTGATAGTCTTTTCGCTGGTACGTTGGAGCAGGAATCACGTTGACACCAACTTCAGCCACCACCGGTTGGTGGTCAGCGCTGAGGTCGTTGTGCGCCACCGGCTTTGACATTGTGGTGTTTGTCAGGAAAAAGTCCAGCGTGGATGGATTTCCCGCCGGGGAGATGAATGTCGGTTCACCCGGAAACTGCATCGTGTACAGCCCATGCTGGGAGTGGTCGAACAACAGTCGACCGTTCTGGTTTCGTTGATAGTTTTTCCATGCCTCGTGGCGCGCGTTCAGGTCCCCACCGATGACGAAACGAGAGCTGGTACGTGTGATGGCGGTTAGGTCGTTTTTAAATTGGATTGACGCTTCGTTGCTAGCAACACACTGTCGAGAGCAGTAAACAGCGATGAACCGGGTAGTTCCAGTCGATGTTTCCACCTCCACACCAAGGGCCTCGATAACGGATGTGCGGATATGTGGCAGAATGTGGTATTTTATCCTTTTCTTCACGATGATCGCTACACCCCCCTCCCCCCTGGCGCTGGTGCGATCAAGCCGGATGGAATTGTAGTCAGGCAACCAGAAGCTGTCACCAAACTTTAGGTGGGTCTCGGTTAGTAGGCCCACGTCGATGTTTTGCTTGCGGACGAAGTCGGCAAGCTCGAAGCTTTTTGCTCGAATAGAGCAAGCGTTCCAGGTGGCGATGGTTAGCGCTTTAGACGCCATACTGGATGATGAATTTTCCGAGCACTTGGATCTGCTCAGGCTTGCTACGGCACTGGCGAAGCGCACCGGTCATGTCAACGAAGATCGCCATCAGTTCGTCCGCAGAGAACAGTTCGGGATTGTTGTTGGTTGCTGGTTGTTGCTGTTGTTGTTGTCTCCAGAATCCAGGGGGGGTTGAGGATCGCTGTCCACCGGAAGGGCCGGGATTTGCTTGAGGGGTAGTACCTTGCCCCCACGGGTTTGGTTGGCGACTACCGCGAATTGGCGGGAAATCTCCTGCTTTGAAGGCCGGAGCCCTTTCCGTCTTCCGTCCAGGTTGGTTGGCGGTCGAAGCTTGCTTTCGGATGCGCTTGAAGGCTTCGCGTTTCGGGCATTGGCGATCGGATCCTTGGTGGGCACCGCCACAGTTGGCGCACTTGTACGCCACGGCTCCTTCGATGGGACAGTTGGATGTGGTGTGATTTAGGGCGCAGTTTTGCAGCGGGCATTGACGTTGCAGTTCCGGGTACCATGATCAAAGTCCAGACACTGCTGGCACTGTGTCACATCACGGTGTCCACCACGGTACGGCTCCCACGTAACGATGATGGAACAGAGGGAGCGGATTGCTTTCAGCGCGTTGAGCGTCGCCGTTCCCTTTTGGAAGTGCACCAGGTACAGGCAATCCGGGTGAAGCCTCACGTTTTCGTTCCGCCGATTCATCCGGTAGACGGCGATTGGGGCCAGTTTGTACCGGTTCTTGATGTCCGATGCGATTTGTACCGGATCGAGGTTTGGTAGACCTCTGATGACGGCCTTGAAAGGCTTTTCCCCGGGGATGTCATGCGTGAAGAATTCCGAACGAGAATCCTTCAGATGTTTCACCACTTGGTCGAAGTCCTCCTTTGACCGGAGCATCACCTTCGTACCAATACGGGATAGCTTGTATTCCGCTGCAATGCCAGCCGCTTGAAATTTGGCCATAAGGTCGCCGAGAGGGATGTTTTTCACCACCACCGGTGGTAGCTTCACTTTTGCTGTAGGTACAGCAGCGTTCAAATTTTCGACGGAGCCGCCGAAATCACCGACATCACTGGTGTTCATTGCGGTGCCGTCGTCACGGGGCCCACGCTTTGAGGGGTACAGCCACTGGAACCATCGAGTTGGTTCAGCTTCTTCTTCCTTTTCTTCTTGTTGCCTTGGGCCTGGGGAACGGTATCGGTCCTGCCTTCGAGTAGCGAAAACGGGTTGCTGCTGTCAGCCGACCGCTTGCCGCTAGGTTTCGGTCCACCACTTGGGCCAGGTTTGCCCATTACCAACACGTGGAAACGCGAGAAATCGCAAATTAAGGAAACACTGCAAAACTGAAAAAAAAATTCCGAGAGCGAAAAAAACACGTCCGTACTTGTCGCTAGAACGATACTGATGGAGTTGATTGAGGAAGAACGAGAGGTTAGTATTTATAGAGATTTTTGTGCATAAAGGGTGGTTTCGCGTGGGGGGCGTATGGGGGGGGTGGACCTCCGTCTCGTTTCCGGTTAGAAGCGTTTTTTCGGCGCGCCACGTATTAACTCCAACTCCCTCGGGGGGGTGGGTGGGGGGTTACAGATCTGGGGGGTGGGGGGGGGGTGGTATATATTTAAGTGATTGGGTGACGTTTGTGATATGTTGTTGGGGGGTTTGAATTAATTTTGTTGTTTTTTTTATATGTTATTTGGGTTTGTTGTGTGTTGGGTTGTGTGTTATTTATTGTTGTTTGGGTGTGGTTGTTGTGTTGGTGGGGGGGTGGGGGAGGGGTTTGGTGGTTTTGTTTGTTGATTCCTTTGTCGGTTTCTTTGTTTGCTTTAGTGACTTCTGCGATATGTTCTTTTAAGCGAGTTTTTAGAGTACGTTTGGTTTGTCCTATGTAAATTTTTTCACAATGATCACAAGTTATTTTGTAGATCCCGGAATTTCGAAGATTGTCTAGGGGGTCTTTAGCAGAGCCTAAGAGAGTTTTAAGTTGATTATTTTTACTAGTGAAAACTATTTCAAAACCAAAGTTTCGAAGGATGGGTCTTAATTGTTTAGTGAGGGTGTTATATGTCATTGCTATTCTTTTAAGTTGGGGTTGTGTTTGTGGAAATGTGGTGAGTGATTGCTTGTATTGTTTTTTAGTTTTTTTTATTGATTGTATTTTGTATTGCTTGTTGTGAGTATCCATTTAAATGTGCTGTCTCAAAAATGCATGCAAGTTCTTTAGTTATGCCATTTGGACTTAGTAGTAGTGTCTGTATTCTGTATATCATGTGGTTAAATGATGCTAATTTGTGTTGATATGAGTGATTGGACGTGTTTGGAATTGTGCGCTGTATATTAGTCGGTTTTCTGAAAATTTCAAATGAGAGTTTAGATTGTTCTTTCACTGCAAGTAAGTCCAGGAATGGTAATATTCAACTTCGTAAGTAAATTCGATGTTTTTGTGTGTGTTATTTAAATTTTCTATAGTAAGGGGTAAGAGATTTTTCTTTAAAATGCTAAATACATCATCTACGTATCTCCCCCAGACGGTAGGTAGTTGGTTTTTATCTTGTTATTGTTTTTCGAAATTTGCCATGAAAATTTCAATTAAAAAAAGGAGAGAGGGCACCTTTTAATTGTTTATAGGATTCATTTCTGAAAGAGAAATAATTTTCTTCCATGCAAAGTTGTGTGAGTTTTAAGTATGAACGTACTTTTTTCTTCCATGTCATGTTGTTATTTTGAGTGAGTAACCAATTTTTTAATAAATTTAAGGTATCTTTTACTGGAATACTAGGGAATAAAGATTTAATAAAGCGTGAAGCACAGAACGCTACACTTTATTATTTTACAACATTTCTTGCATTTCCGGACCAACCGATAATATCATTTATAATAGATACGAATGCTTGTAGTATTTCTCATTTACATAAATATATACACTATTATATAAATATTTCAAGGGGAATGGGAGGGACCATCAGGGCACCCGATTGAGGCACTCTGGATGAGGAGAGTGGGAATGCTAACTCCCCATTGCTAACAGTTTGTGAATAGAGGGCGGGCTCTTCTCCCCGCCCATTGGGGCATCCTCATGTTAGATAGCTTGCTCTTTTGACCAATTGTTCAGTCTCGTTGTTGGAAGGAGATTCTTTATATCTCTGTGGATACGTATAAGTGATGTTGCATATCGATCCACCCAACCCCTTTTTGGCCCTTCATTCAACGGCATGATTAGGATAATCAGTGGTTATTAAAGATTGATCAAGTCTAACAGAGGGGAGAGCCCACTGCTGTCATACAATACTAGGGAATAAAGATTTAACATCAAAAGAAACTAAAACTTCACCTTCTTTCACATCTATGTCATGAACAAGTTCTGTGAAATGTTGTGAGTTTTTAATTGCTCGACTTGGAAATTTTTTTGGCATGTTTTTGAATTCAGTGACTAACCATTTAGCTATTTTATGGGTTGGGGATCCGACAGCTGAGATGATTTCACGCATTTCATTGCCAGGTTTGTGAATTTTAGGAAGGCCTTTAATTCTAGGTAATGAAGGGTTTGATTCTTTGAGATTACTCATTTCATTTCCAAAAACTAGTTTACATTCCTTAAGGGTTTTTTCTACACGTTTCACCATCCCTGGAAGAGGATCTGTTCTCTGTTTTCTATATGTTCTATATGTTCTATATTCTATATTCGTTGTGTATTTTTTCGGACATAATTTTATCGTAATATTTTGTTGTCCATTATAACTGTAGAATTGCCTTTGTCTGATTTTAAGTAATAAACTGATTTATTTTTGGGTTCTTTAAGTATTTGTTGTGTTTTTGTGTGTTGTTTGTTATGTGTTATGTTTGTGTTTTCAAGGATATTGGCTGTTTGTGTTCTTATTTCTTGGATTTGTGATGTGCGTAAGGGGGTAGTATTAATTGCTGATTCTACGTCGATGATTATTTGAGTTTTGTCAGGGGATGAATTTATTGCGTAATTCAGTCCTTTGTTTTGTAAATTTAGCTGGTCTACTGAAAATGGTTCAGGAGAACGGTTTATAACTAGACCTGGTAAATTTTGAACCACATTTAATTTCTTACATTTTGAAGCTTGAGATTCTTTATGTTTTTGAATTTCTTGTCAAGTAATTTTCTTTTTCTCTCAGATTCGCAACGTTCGGCTACCGTTACTTTTGTGAGAAACATTGAAAAGCTTTCTGGATACTGTTTAGCTAATTTTAAGTGTAATGAATAGCACTCTAAAGTTTTGGAGTTGAGTTTACTGTATAATGACTTGATACTATTACGCAATAAATCCATTTCCATGTTTTTAATTAATTTGGGATTCATAGCCGTTTTTACCTTTACCTTGTGGCTTGTGGGTGTAAGCCTTTGTTGAAAACACCGTGTTAATAACGAAATATCTTTGTGTAGACCTTCGATGCTTTTCTTCAACTCGATCAACTTATTCAGCTCAGATTTTGACTTGGTTGTCATTTTTACTTCACTTTTTAAAAAAAATTTTTTTTTTTTTTTGGGGGGTGGAAGAATATAATAAAAAAAAAAAAGAGAGAAAAAAAAAAGGGGGGGGGGGGGGGGGGGGGGGAAAAAAGCGGTGGGGGAAAAAAAAAAAAAAAAGCAAAAGAAGGGAGGGCTTGGGGGCCCGCTGGGGGTGGGGGGGGGGGGGGGGCCCCCCCCCCGTTGTGTAATATATATCCCAAAAAAAAAAAGGTCCAAATTACTATTTTTCCTCGACGTAATTTATGGATATTCAGAAGAGAAAATTCTTAAAAATAGATTATATTTGAAAATGCAATGGGTGGGAAAAATTACATTTCAGCATTTTCAGCTTCTTTGAACGATGCGGCAAGTTTGTTCATCGTTAATCGTGTGCTACTATTCACAGTTTCGAAAAATAAAATGACCAAGAAATCCATTAGCATGACGAATTTGGTGGGAACATATCGACAAAACTTTTTCATTAGGGCCTAACTGACAAACGCAAACAATGGCTTCTTCCGTAAATTTCTCGTGGCACAAAAGCTACTCATGTAAGCCTCCAATTCTATCGGATAGATGAACTCTTTCTCTTCGAAACGAGCGCAGTGGATTGATTAGGGGAGTTTTCAATTACGAGAAATTCGCGGAAAAAAACATTGTTTACGTTTGTCAGTTAGGCCCGAATGAAAAAGTTTTGTCGATATGTTCCCACCAAATTCGTTATGCTTTCAGCGAATTCAGCAAATTCAGCGTCAAAGTTTTTTTTTTTTTTGATTCATACTATGAACACCGGCATTGCTTCCTCAACAAATAACTAACCTTCTGGAGTTCACCTTTTGGGATCGTGATAGAAGTGAGCTGAATTATTATTATACCTTCTTTTAATCCCTTGTTTTTTGTTGAAAAAAAAAAACTGAAATAAGATTTAGTGATATCGAAAAAAAAAACTTTGTTGCTTTTTTACGATTTACCAAAGAAACAACCAATAAATAACATACAGGGGATGATAAAAAAGAAGAAGACTAGCAAAATTTTGTCCAGATTCAAAGTGATACAGTTCGGTGAATAATAAACCGTTTTTGATGAAACTAGAAGCGTTCGACGGGAAATTTATTCTAATTTCAGTTTATTCAAAATTTGATTTGACTTCCGGGCACCGGAGATAGCACGGATACTTTGAGGTTATGTCAAATGTGCTAATTTTCTGCACCTCGTTATTTTTTATGTTACTTGAAAATCGAAAATATTATATTTTTCTCAGAAACTAGAATTTATAACAAGTCTGTCAGTGGTTAAAGATCGTGAATCGGCCCATAAACAACCGAGATATGGCCATTTCCGTAAAATGTAGTTTTTTACCCTATTGCCTGACACTTCTTATGTTGAAAAACTCCTTTTTAATTTATCTGTAACTCTGCGTACCCTTAACCAAATTAGATGCAACTTTTTCCATACGATTACAAATTTATCCTATTTATCCTAGAGGAAGAGTAGCGGACATTTCGTTATTTTCCGTAGTTCCGGATTCATTATCGGGAATCGTGAAGGAAGTACCCTACCAGTGTAATGGCCAGAGTTAGAACTGTATCAAACCTGGCTTGCGACATATCAAATTTCATGATTTTACAAACCAATACCACTGGTAGTCAACCTGAGAGTATTCTTTTACATTGGCCACACCTGGTGACGTTCCGGATTCCGGGTTCCCCCAGGGAAGTGGCCAGATTTCGAATGATGTCAAACCCTGGTTTGCGACACATCAAACTTCATGATTTTACCAAACAATACCGCTGGTGATCAACCAGTTGTTTATGGGCCGATTCGCGATCTTTAACCATTGACAAACTTGTTATGAATTCTAGTTTCTGAGAAAAATATAATATTTCCGATTTTCAAGTAACATAAAAAATAACGAGCTGCAGAAAATTAGCACAGTTGACATAACCTCAAAGTATCCGTGCTATCTCCGGTGCCCGGAAGTCAAATCAAATTTTGAATAAACATTCTGAAACTAGAATAAATTCCCCGTCGAACGCTTCTAGTTTCATCAAAAACAGTTTATTATTCACCGAACTGTATCACTTTGAATCTGGACAAAATTTTGCTAGTCTTCTCCTTATTGATCATCCCCTGTACTCTAAGACCAGCTTTGAACAACACATCTTGTCTGGATTGAAGAGCACGACAATATCTTCCAGCGAAACCAAACTGCGCATGTCGAGTTAACTTTAAGTATTAAGAACTTTTTAACATGCGAGTGAATTCCAACTACATAAAGCATTTTAACTCACGGTGAAGAAATTGGCACACTGAACTGTTTACTTGGGTAGAAAGAACTCAATATAAGGTTATTTTTTCCTTTCCATTCGTTCAAACTAAATACTAAGAAAATACTACAAGGTACAGTCCCATTTGATTGATTTTTCAATGCAATATTCTTTGAATTAATATTCTTTTAAAGACAAGGCTTAACATTTATGAATTTTCAAATAGTATATGTGGCCCAATAAACGAACAATCCTCTATTGGAATCGAAGTGTAGACATATTTCCGATCGGTTGGTGCAAAAATCTTTGGAGAAACGACTGAGATATTAACGCTCAAAACAGGACCACTTTTCGTGACGATCGCAATTCGATAGTTTTTTTTTTCAAATTGTACCCCAGTGTAGAAAACAAAGACGTAGTCCTAGGTAAAAAAAAGGAAAAGGATATCCCCGAACAGATACGCGTATTTTCTCTGTATTTTAGAATTAGTGCGAAACACTTAAAGTCTGCACCTTGTAGTCGGAATACGTTTATCTGTTAATGAACAAGGAATGAATCCATTGAAATTAAATCCAAATTGCTCATCATTTTCATCTAAATATGCTATTTATGTTCTGTTTATGCGAAGACAGCAAAATTTATTGCATTCTAAATTTCTACTATATAGGTAGTAGTTATCCGGTACTCGTTTTCAACCGAGCTTTGTTTGTTTATGCAGTAGAGGAAGTAGCAAATATTTCACCCGTGGTGAAAGTAACTCATCATCGCAGTGTGTTTGTTTTACGTAAGGAAATCCGACCCTTAAGGAAAGGCACCCTACTGACAGAGTGGCCAAACAAATCCGAGCATCGTAGCCTTGCACATGTTCGTCTCGGAACAGTTGTCCTTGCTGCTTACCCTTTTGGCTCGGTCGCTAGGATATTCAGTGCTGCTAAGAACCGAGAGAAACACCTTGCATCCACTTAAGAGGTGATGATGAATGTGTTCTAATTTTCTCTCCCATCGTTCACTGTGAGATAGGGCCGACTGTGAGCGGCACGTGTATCTGAGCGCAATCGCGATGAATTACGGGACTAGTAATTAGCCATCTTCCGTTACCGATTTCACTGTTTCATCGGGGATGCGTGCGGGACGATTGAAACCAGCTCATCCCGCTACGGTTTAGTGCAGTAGCTAATCGACCGTTCATTGAAACTGCGGTACGCTTTAAGATGTTGGTGTATGATATCTGTCGGGGCTGATCATAGCAATATCTCTGTCAAGACGACGCAAAGTAATTCATTCATAAAACCAACGCCATCCAACAGGACGTGAACTAGAAATTTTTCCCAGAAAGATGGTCTAAGCCAGTGTTGAGTTTATTTGTCTATGTTGTGCAAGACCTTGAATTTTGACACAATCTGGAATTGTAATTATCTCGATATCGTGAAGCTTGGGACACCGAAAAAGAAACTATTTTCCCAAATAAATCTTTCACGATTGTACGGAGTGTATTTTTGTTCTAAGCACTATGTAAATAAAATATAAAATTAATTTTTATAGCTTTGCTTTTGCCGTTGAATAGATTTTTCTCACAGCTTCGTTGGTTACGACGATGCATCTAAAGTGAAGCGTTTCTAATGTGGTTAGATTGTGTCACCACCCCACCACAAGCTTTAGCTTTATTTGTCCCAAATGTATGCAACACCATGTACGACTAGGTTGTGGTGAATAAGCTTTCGACATCGGTAAATGTCATACCACAACTTAATTGATAGAAGTTTCGGGTATTGCTCGAAATCGTCACCCCTTTCGAATCCCACGCTGGTTGTAAATGTCGGCAAACTTGAGAATGAAAAGACAACACTAGCATTTAGAGCACATAAAATGCAATTTTCTATAGTACCATATCGCACTTCCTCTATTTTCATCTCCATATGGTCGCACAGAACTCATGCTGCAGCATTGCCTTACATCGAGCGACCACACACATCCGACCGACGATCTAGCAGTTCTACCAACAGCTACCGACCATCTGGCCCAATTCGTTGCATGCAGTCCGTGTATCAAAGAAATCGTTCATGTTATGTATGAATGAAGAACGAAGAGCTGAAATTGGAAACGGATCATGTGTTTATTTGTTTGCTTGTGTTTTATTTTTATGGTTCATTCAAAATGCACATTTTGCAAGTAAGGTGTTTACGCATACGATTGTATAATCTTATAGTAATAACATGAATGGTAGCGATTATTTTTGGGGTCAGTTGCTAATAGGATCTCCTGGTAGTATTATAAACGTTGACGTTAAAGAGCCATTTTCAGCTTATCTTACTAGCTTAAAAGTAATAGTAAATTGTTCAATTTGAAAAAAAAAAAATGGAATCATGACTCATGGCTCATTGGACTGTTTTTTCTAACAACACTGCCGCCTGCAGCCTGCTGCTGTCTGCGCAAAGCAAGACTCTATGCGCATGATTTCGGCTTTCCTCCATGCTGAGTGAACGCCTCACACCACGTGGTTGCTTTGCGTAGACAGCAGAAGGTGGCAGTGTTGTTAGAAAAAACAGTCCAATGAGCCGTTCGTTTGGATAGTAATCAGTATTAGCTAAATAACTTTTTCCACAAGCGTCGAATCGCTTTGCGGTCTTCAAAGAAAAGTTTCCTTGTAAGATTTACCAGAGATTGATTGGATTGACTTATTTTTAAAGGAAAACGGGTCACCTCGCCAGATATTTCTTTGAAAACGTAAGTTTCCCCATGGAGAATCCTATGGAAAATTAAAACCGCGGGAGCTAAAATATAGTTTTACCGATCGAGCTGAAATTTTTCACAGTTATTATAGGACCCCAAAGGCTTCCAAAAATCAAAGGGGAACTGGAATTTAAATTTTGTCCCAGGTTAATGTTCATGTTCGCCAGGTGCTTTTTCACTGTTTGGCCGGTTGAACCGACCTCCCGGCCAAGCGCACGCAGCGATGTAGCCACTTTTCCCTCGGTTTTCCTCTTCAGCATCCTTTCGAGCTTCTTGTCGCTCAGGGTCGTCTGCCGACCGGAACCGAGCTTTCTTTCGATGCTCTGATTGTTGTCTAATAGTGCCAAGATGTTGTAGATGCCGGAACGGGCGTATCGATGTCCGTTTTCGACGCGGCGGGGTGCCGTTCTTTGAACGCGCACACTTCTGAACGGAGTTGCTTCACTGTTTTTGCCATCACGGTTAGAGTTCGACTGATAGAGCTGTCCAATTTTGTCTGCTGACTCATGGGTTACTATGATTGATGCTGCATGGGTAGTTTCGTCAGTGCGGGTGAAGGTAAACCCAAGAATAATCGGCAATTTTTGTCCATTTATTTTAATGCAAACGTTAATTGACTGCTTTGATGTTGGATTAGTTATGGTGATTCAGGAACCGCCGGACAATACTACAGGTTCGAAGAATCACTGCTTTCTGAATGCTGCTCAGTTCCTTTCGCAGATCCAACTCTTCAAGGGAACGTATACGGGTACGGGGAACAATGCCGTTGAACGTTGAATGGACGTTACGATCCAGCAGTACAGCGACATCGATGAGAGTTACATTATTCTTCCTTTTGTCGTAGATCACTATGTCAGGGCGATTGGCACGAATGAGGACGTCCGTTAGGCCGATGACATACTCATGGCGTAGGGAAGCGTTGGCGAGAGATGTTGCGTTAGCGTCAAACATATCTTGATTGGCGTTCTATGAAAATCGCTCAAACCTGTCATAGTGAACGAGGTGCAAAGCGTTTTTCGATGCGACGAAGCAGTCCGCATAGTGCTTTGACGCTTGTGAACGCCAGCAGACGCTGAAGTGGTCGTGAAAAAAAATGGATATTGACTCTGAAAATTTAATTTCGCTCGTTTTCGCGAGGAATGCACTGTGGGATAAAACCTTGAAACAAAACCGGAACAGGAATATTGTGGATAAACTTTGGCGACAAGTTTCGACTGAGTTGCGAGCAGATGCAACCAGTAAGTGGAAGTAATGATTTACGGTGTAATTAATTTAACATTCATTTTTACTTTTAAGCGAATGCGGTGAAAAAGAAGTGGAAAAACCAACGGAATTCATTCAGCAAGGAGTTGAGAAAAATTCCGGAAGGGAGATCCGGCGATGGAGGACCACTAAATTTTGAAACATACACCACCTGGCCATATTTTGAATCGATGCTCTTTCTGAAGGACCAGCTGAAAGCACGGAAATCCGGTGGAAATCTTTCGGTGGGTGGTGGTGTCGATGTTGATGATTTGGAGGACGGTGAGCAAAGTGTAGTCGGAACCGGGGGTCGGGGTGTTCAGCAGCAGCTGGTCGACATTGAGGCTCGGAAGTTGAGATTGCTCGAAAAAAAAACGAACAAATCCAGTGCTTGTGACGATGAGGATGAATCGTTTTTTAAAAGCTTGCTTCCGCATGTGCGCAAACTGAAACCGGAGGAAAAGTTAGATTTTCGGATGGAAGTGCAGAGTGTCGTACAAAGGTATGTGTACAAGAAAAACCGATTGCTGAATGATCCGAACATGCACAGCATTCGAAGTTTAACGCCGCTGCAGAACCATGTGCCCTTTTCCGAAGTTGGGATCAACACACCACTGTCACCATTTCATCAGAGTACTCCACCGAGACAACAACAGGCTGAAATAATCTCTTTGGAGTACCATAACGAACCGGTGGCAACCGAAAATCAGTACTCCACCATAATCTCAACTGGGAGACAATACTACTCGGTAATAACATCGCCTATCTCCAGTGTGACATCACAAAAATGAGCTTGATTTTTTTTACATTTATTTTTACTACGTTGAAATACATGAATTTAAAACAGATTTTATAGTTTATTTCTGTCCATAAAATCTCTGAAATAATTCCGTACATTGCGTCCAGGGTTTGTGCCCATTTTGTTGCATGTGGTCCTATTCTTTCCGGTTCTTGTTCCATTAACCTCTGAAGCCTCTTCTAGTTGTGCATCATGTCCTTCATGGTTAATGATGACGTTGTGAAGAATGCAAACCGCCTTCACAATATAGTCTGCGAGTTCCGGCGATGTCTCTATTGGTTTCCCTATAATTCTCCACTTCGCGTTCATGATGCCAAAAGCATTTCTAGCTCGAGACAATCGTGAATTAAAATATTCGCGGGATGCGTTAGTTGCCACCGTGGGTATGGACGGATTAAGTTTCTCATCAACGGATACGCTTCGTCCCCAAGGAACACGTACGGCATTTTCAACCTCATTCCTTGGTCTGGCAGTGAACTGTCTTGAGAAACGTTTAGTTTTCCTTCGTTCAACAGCCGGTACATGTCGGAGGAGCTAAATGTTCCAGCATTGCTTTGTTTGCCATATCCGCCGACTTCCACCATGAGAAACATGCAATTGGCGTCAGCCACGGCTTGTAAAACAGTTGAGTGATAGCCCTTGTAATTATAATACATTGATCCGGATTCAGCTGGACATCTGATCCGGATATGTTTTCCGTCAATGGCGCCGATGCAATTAGGAAAGTTCCATTTGGCCCAGTACTCGTTCGCCACCGATCTTAACATTTGTTCAGTTGGGGCTGGCATATAAATTGGCTGAAGATTATCCCATAGAGCTTGGCACGTTTCGCAGACTATATCTGCAACATTAGAACGACCCACGCGGAAGGAGAATCCGAGGGTAGTGAAGGATGATCTGGTTGCTAAGAATCTGTAGGAGAATCGGAAAGTTGAATTAAAATGCTCGGTGGGTTATGAAAATCAGAATATTTGAAATCTGCTGTACCTGATAGTAATAACCAAACGTTCACATGGTAGAATTGGCTCTTTATTACAGTTCGTCCAATTTTTCATTAGTTTGTGTTTCACCATGTTTAGAATCAAGCCGAATGTATCCATATTCATCCTAGTATAAGAATGAAACTTATCAGGATATTTACGGAGGTCGTCGTACAATCTATAAAACTCCCCATCACGCATTCTGTTTCGGTTCATAGGATGCACTGCGAACTCTCTTTCCTTGTTCATAACCAAGTGAAGCGTGCTTGAGGACGCGAAATATTCTTCATCGGACGAATTCATGCTTAATAACTTGATAAAAATTGAAATAATCTCTAATATTTTTTACACTCGCGCGTGCGGAATCGCTCTTAATTTCGCTTTCAGTATGTCATAAAACGCTTTGCTCGCCTCCTTCCTTCGCTTTGATTAACGCCAACGCAACGCAACGCTAGGATTTCGCGATCCCAGTACAACTTTACGCAACTATTTTCCAGAACCGGGTCTGGTATTTTTTGTAGGGAACGTACTGGTTCACCAAATTGTGCTTCAGTGCAAGTTGTTGGTGCACAATCTTCGCGACATCGTAGTGACGACCGAGATACGCTACTTCTATCAATGCTTGGCAGCCATCAACAACATGTTCGATCGTCTCCCCTACTGCGTTGCACTTTCTACAGCGGTCTTCAACTTCTTCGTGCAATATTTACCTGCGATAGTTCTTCGACGCAATGACCCGGTCTTGGATGGCTACCATGAAGCCTTCAGTCTCTGAGGAGAGATCATCTAGCACCAGCCACTTATTCGACGCTACTTTGACGACAAGCGCTTGTTCCAACTGATGGGGTGCGTCCCATGCAGCTCCTTCAGCTTCAATGATGCAAATTTATGCTCGATAGTTTTCAGGTCGCAGCCCAGCTGATAGTTCTCCTGCACCAGATAGAAGACGCTGAACCCATGGTCTGCTTCACAAACAACACGGTAGACTTCATGACGGTTCTGGCATTCTACGAAGCACAACCGCACCTGCGGTATCTGGGAAACACATAGCGCTTGAATATCGGTAACACCTCTTCCTCCTTCAGTACGTGGCAGGGTGACTCTCTCGACGGCCGGTTTTGGGTGATGCATGCGATGCTTAGTGAACGCCACTAGTACTGCTAGTTCTATCACCTCCCAGTCAGTTTTGGTCCACTTTAAAACTCCAACGCTGTAGGTCAACAGGGGCACGACAATCGTGTTAATCGCCTGAATCTTGTTGCCGGCCGACAGGTACGACCTCAGAACACGGAACATCGTTACAAGCTGCAAGAGTCGGTGCAGCTTTCCAACTGTTTCCGCAAACAGCTTTAAGTCGTCTATGAAGAAGATGTTGAGTAACATTGGTAGCTCTTCCTCCACTTTTCAAATAGTAGCCATAGTTGCAGCGGACTAAAGGTATCGCCTTGGAGAATTCCTCTTATGCCAGTTCTGGATCTTAACATATCGGTAACGCCGTCAGTAATGTGAAGACGTGTACTCCACATGCCCATTGCTTGCTGAAATAGCCTGATGATTCCATCATCTACCTTGTACAACTGCAGTGCCTTTATGAGGTACGAGTGAAGAAATGAGCCGAGCGCCTTCTCGTAGTTGATGTTTGCCATGCTCAGGTTTTCTGGCTAGTCTGACCTATAATAACTGCATCGTTGATGACCTGATCTTGCGTGTTTTTTCGGTAGCCTTCTGTTCTTCGGTCATGACATTGTTCGCACCGCAATGGTTTTGTACCTTTCGGTAGCACTTTGAACAGGCTTGAAAGGCATGGATTAGCCGCGTCTTGGTCCTTGGGAAGAAGATAGGTTACCCCTCTAGTAATGTATTCTGGCAGCCGCTGGGGGTCCTCTAGGACCACATTGAAGCACTCCGCCATTCGTCTATGGATTGAGGAGAACTTCTTATACTAGTAGTTGTGCACAAACCCGGTCCTAGTGCATCCCAATTCCTGGTATGCCGGGTAGCCTCACGAATATCCTGGGCGGTAAATACGGTGACGACCATGAACCAATTTCATTACTCCTATACTCTTCTTCTTGCAACCACATCCCATCACTTGTATGTTGAACAATGTTTTCCCATACATTAGTCTAAAACTGTGTCACTGCGCCAATCTCTGGAAGTCCTTCGTTGTAGTATTTTTTGTTGTTTTGGATGCGGTTGTAAAACTCCCCTTGGTTAGTGTTGATAATTCGGTTATCCTCCTTCCGCTTCGAAGTTTCTCCATACCGACGCATTCGATTTGCAAGAACACTCAATGTCACTTGGAATTGTGTTGCTACTGCTTCTATGTTGAAAGCTATTTCACCCAATAGTTGCTGTCGTTGTTGGTCCACTGTTGGCTCTGGAGCGGTCTGCTCATCCGTTGACACTTTTACCGCTACATTCGACTCACGCCTCTCACTCGTAACTAATGCATCCTGACAACTCGTGCTCGACGTATTGCTTGATCATTTTTTTCCTTCCTCAGTTCCCTTCGCACTTCCATTTTGATGCACTCTACCTCGGCAGGTGTGAGGAAGTTATGCAACAAGATTACTCGCTGTCTAGTATACAATTTGTTCCGGTCAAGCTTGTTGGCGAATCGAGGGAACCACTCGTTGAACATCTCCAGCATCCTAGATCTGCCAGCTATATCCGTTTCCAACCTCGTGCAAGCGTAATAGCACCGGATCACGTACTTGTTCATCTCCGTCGTCCACATGATCCGTTGCCTTTGGCTGCCTGTCAAAGTAAGCGATTGACGCCGCAGCATCATGAGCATGTGCAGCATTGCTTTGGTGTTGTCTATTGCTGCCTGTTCTGTTTTGCGTATAAGTTACGGGCAGAGCCCGTTGACTGGAGGGCCGCACTTGTATCTCATCTTACTCCAGCCGCTGTCAACGGATGACAACCTACGCATGGATATTAACAACGAGACTGATCAATTCGGAAGTGAGGCCCCTTCTAACTCAAGTGTGGCCTCCCACAGGTCAGTTTTGTTTCTTCCCATTCACCGTCAGATACTGCAACGCCCAATATCATTTCAGATAACCACTATACAGTGCCTGGAAACGAATCATCATTGTCGGTATTGGTAAAACTAGTGTAATGGTTTCGACAGCAGCTGGTACTATGGGATAAAGCGTCCCACAGGCAAGTTCTAGCGTTAAACGTTCATCTCCAGAAGCTCTTTCCTCTTTTTCAAGCAATCCTTCCACTTGAAGAACATCAGCATCAGATACAATTCTGGTGACTGCTTTGCTTTACAGCAGTCGATTCTGGTGACTCCTTCGCTCTATAGCAGTCAATTCTGGTGACTGCTTCACTCTACAGTGGAATCTGCGTGGACACAGAGGCAATATCTGCGAGCTAAAACTCCTTATCGCCAACCTCTCACCCTGCGTCGTAGCACTCCAGGAGACTAGAGCGAATCAAACCATCGTCCCGCCAGACTTTGCGGGCAGAAACTACACGTTGCTCCTGGAGTCGAACAGTGTACACTACTGGCAACATGGGATATACCTTGCCATCCGACAAGGTATACCCTTCGAGCAACTACAAATCGACACAACCCTCCACCTCGTCGCAGCACGTATTCATGCAACAATGCGGGTAACTGTAGTGTCTATATATGTTCCGCCGAGTTCCGTTCAGTGTCAGGCCGCGTTGAGTGACTTGTTCGAACAACTGAAAGGTCCACTTTTATTCCTGGGTGACTTCATCGCGTGGGGATCGCGGACGTCGGACGCGCAAGGACGATTCGACGACTACAGCAATCTGATCCTGAACAACCCGAAGCATTATTAAAATGCCAGGAAGCCAGAGCGGCGGCACGAAAAGCTATCCAGCAAGCAAAGGAGCAGGAGAACTTCGTGGCGACAATCTCCCCAAGCAGCACCACGACCGAACTGTGGCAGATGGTAAACACTGTGCGTGGCAGCTGACAACAGCGCACGGTGATACTCAAGCGAACGGACGGTTTCCCAGACAACCCCGAAGAAGCAGCAGATGAACTGCTTAAATGCTACAGCGCAAGATCAGCGACCTCCAGCTACCCCCTTGTCGATGGCGAAGACAGCAGCTGACCGAGAGTTCCTAGATGTTTGCCTAACCTGTATCACCCTGAATGAACTTCTATGGGCTCTCGTCAAAGAGCGAGGTACTTCGACAGGTGCTGACATGATAGTGTACCCATTGCTTCAACGTCTTCCTCTGTGTGTGAAAGTTACGCTCCTTGAACTGCTGAACACAATCTGGCGCAAGGGTGAGTTCCCTGCGGGAGCCGAACAGCCACGATTCCGGACCTGATGCCTCCCGACCAATCTCGCTCACCAGCTGTATGGCGAAGCTGTTTGACCGGATCATCAACTGATTGCCGTGCTAGAGTCGAGTGACGGCTTGACAAAAGCCAGCACGCATTTCGAGCAGAACGCAGTACCGAAACCTACTTTGCAGAGCTGGAGCTCCCTGATAGCCTCATTAGGTCTGTCGAAGGCATACGACACCATCTGGTTACACGGTATACTGCACACGTTGATGTCTCGGCGGATAAGTGGTCATGATAAACATTTCGCGGGGCTTTCTCTCGGAACGGACGTTCCAGGTGTCTGTATACCAGCTGTCTCGTGAAATCGAGCTGCAAAATGGAGTGCCACAGGTTTCGGTCCTATCCGTGATGCTGTTCCTAATCGCGATGAAACTTATCTTTCGGGAGAGCCAGCATATTGTTATACGCGGACGACATCCTTCTTGTGGTACGAGGAGCAAAAAGTGAAGGCCTCCATCGCAAGCTGCAGACCGTCGTCAAAGCCGTGGACAAATGGGCGTAGAGCCGGGGCTTAAGATGTGAACATCTAAGTCGCAGGAGTTCTACTTGCAGCCCGAATGCACGTCGGCAACTTGCAGCCTGCAAATTGCAGGTGACATAACCATCGAGCGAGTCGTCGTTTCAAGGACCAACCGGAACTGTCAGATAGTGAAGAAACCGTTTGAGTCTGGATTGTTTATACCAAGCTTGTGGCGTTGTCGGTGCCAAGCTTCCACGTGACAATTGGACATCGCTGTTGGACGTGGGATCGGCCATAGAATGCAGCGTCTTCTCTGGGAAGGCATGCGCCATAAAGATGGCGGTCACGATCCTGAACTTAAATAACGAGTTGGTCATTCTATCGAATTCTGCCTGCTGCCTACTGGCATTGGATTCAAGACGTGGAAGAGTTAGCGCGGAACAAACTAATTCTATTCTGCTGGATTCTTGGGCACGCCGGAATCAGTGGCAAATCCGAAGCCGATCAACTAGCTAATGAGGTCAGGAGGCAACAGGCCATCGATGTGCCAAATCCAGGAGAAGATGCTTTGAGAAAAGTGAAGCAATTGATACGGCGCCGGTGGTATAACCAGATAACCAGAGACTAGGGAGTCGAAATTGAGGAAAGTGAAGGAAGAAACCAGCAGGTGGACGGAACGTGGGAGCACGGCCGACCAAAGTGTTTGAGGATCGGCCTCACACGGTCCTTTTGAAGAAGGAGCCGCCGTCCAATTGTGAATGTTGCGGTACGGTGATTCTTGAATTCTTGAATGCGGGAAATTTGAAAATTAAAGACAGAAAAATGACATTGAAACTAGCCTACGTGACGCCCTGGCAAATACAAAGGAGCAAACGAATCACGGATGCTAAATTTTCTGAGGAAAACAAGACTGATTGGGATTGGGAAACTAGGGGAATTTAAAATTAACACTTCATATTCTCATGTTCATATTCTCCTAGTTTCCCAATCACAATAGTTTTACTAATACGCTCAAAAAGTTTTTTTAAAATAGTGTTTTTTTAAAAAGTGAAAGTGAAAACAAGACTGTTTAGGAAACTGTAGTGGAATCTGGAAATGGAAGAAACTGATGAAGGAAACGACGAAAACTGAGAACAACTACGGTAGAAGACAAACGGAAAAAGAACAGTTGGGAAAGAGAGGCGGAACAAGAGTAGCCAAAGAAGAGAAGCGTAACGAAATCAGTAGTAGAAGAAGAAGATAACAAGCGGATGAAAAGAAGTGGAAGACATCAAGCAGAGCAGTCAAATAATAAGAAGAAAACAATGAAGCAGAAGAAATTGGAGGCACAACGGAAGAAGCGACGCAGACAAAAGAAGTGAAAAAATTTAAGAAGAAGAATATAACTTGAAGGGGAGAAATGTAAAAAAAGGCGAAGAAGAAGAAAAGCAAAGCGCATGAAGTGGAGAAATAGAAGTCGAAGAAGAGAAACGGAAGAATAGAAGCTCAAGAAGTTGAGACACAAGTGTGAGAAAAAAAAAAAAGGAAAAAAAGCGGGAAAAAAAAAAAAGAAAAAAAGAAAAAGGGGAGAAAAAAAAGAAAAAAAAAAAAAAAAGAGAAGAAGAAAAATAAGAAGATTGGTGAGAAGGTGGGAAAGTTAAAGCAAAGGAAGGGAGGAGGGGAAGGGAAGGAGGAGAAGGAAGAGAAAAGGAAAGAAAAGAGAAGGGGGGGGGGGGGGGGGAGAAATAATAGTGGGATTGTTTTTTATTTTTTTTTTTGGTTAAATTATTTAGTTAGTAAATAATGCCATCTGTTGTTGGTATGTAAAAAAAAAAAAAAAAAAAAAAAATAAAGCTAAAGATGACCCTCGCAGTAAAAAAAAAAAAAAAAATTTTTTTGTTTTTTTTTTTTTTTTCTTTTTTTTCCTCTGTTCGGGACATAAACCACTGCGACCAGTAATTTGATCTTTTGTAGTATATCCCGTATCCTCTGTTTAGTGCATGTCGAGTTACTTCATCACTATTGAGAAATGTTGAAGTATTCGGTGTTTTTTACAGTTGTCTTTGTTTGTTTTGTTGGCAGTGAATCGACTTTTATTGAAAGTTTCCGCTATTTAAACCCTTTGTGAGTGACAGCACTCTTCAAAGGCGCGCCCCTTTATCAGTCAAAACCGGATTCATTGCAAACAAAACAAACAATGACTCCAATACTGGCCATGCATCAGAACCCTAGTCATAACTAATTCAAACTATAGAACATTAAATAGAAAATGAGAGTTCACATACATGAAGACTAACCATGTTTTCCTTATTCCAAGCTCATCCTCGGTGGCACAATCCGAGTATTGTCACTTTTCACAAGGCATAAAATGTAATAAGGACTAATATATGTTCCTTTGACTACAAAAACAAATATGTTCCCTAGTTTGAATTAATTCAGACTAGGGTTCGGTGGTAGATCTGATACCCCGTAACGCACCACGAAAAGATGATCTACCAGCGTTACGGGGAATATTTTTCATACATATTTAAATATTTTTGGGGGATTTGTATTTTCACTCTGAATAACACAAAATCTTCCATTTGAAAGTTTATTCACAAAAACGGGTCCAGCAGTTGTGATGTTTTTTAAATATTTTAATTTGAAAAAGCACGGTTTTTTGGAAAAAATAAGGCAAATTAGACTTAACAAAAAAAAAGCAAATTTCTGATAAGATACGATCCTTTCGAATATTACGAAACTCTGAGAGATCGTATAACTGCTTTCATGGAATTGCGAAATTAGTTCTCAGAGTAAAACTTAAAGGGTGTCCACGATGAAATTGCCACACACAAAATTGATTCGCAAAATTCGAGTTTTCATCCGATTGCCATCAATTTTTCAGGGATTGAGAAATAACTATTAAACTTCATTTTACCATTTTACTTGTATTTTATTTACAGTCCATACGCAAATGCCCGCACCTTGGCCTTAACCCCGGCCATAAGATTCTGCACAACCTGTGAATCAACCGTTTTTTGCATGTAAACCCATACTTTCTTCAATTCCTCGACTGTCTTCACTACCTTAGGTCGTTTAAGAAGGTGCTGCTTCATAATCGCCCAGTACTTCTCGATGGGGCGGAGCTCCCGAGTGTTGGGAGGGTTGAACATTTTCGGCACGAAATTGACCTTATTGTCCGCATACCACTTCAGCACGTCCTTGGAGTAGTGGCATGAGGCCAAATCCGGCCAGAAGATTGTTGGGACGTTGTGGGCCTTCAGGAGAGGAAGCAGCCGCTTCTGGAGGCACTCTTTTATGTACACCTGTCCGTTCATCGTGTCCTGGGTCACGAAAGGTGCACTCCGCTTCCCGCACGTGCAGATGGCTTGCCAAACCAGGAATTTCTTCGCAAATTTGGACATCTTCTGAGTGCGGACATGCTTCGGAACGCTGAACTTATCCTTGGCCGTGAAAAACAGGTTGCCGGGGATCTGTTTGAAGTCGGCCTTCACATATGTTTCGTCGTCCATGATGCAGCATTCAACTTTCGTCAGCATGTTGAGGTACAACTTCCTGGCACGGGTTTTGGCGGACTTGTTCTGCTTCTCGTCGCGATTAGGGGCCTTTTGTACACTGAACGTTCGAAGCCCAGCCTTAGTTTTGGCCTTCTGGACAAAACTTCGGCTTAGGTGCAGCTTCTTAGCCACATCCCGAACGGAGGCGTTCGGATTTCGGTTGAAGGCCCCAACTACGCGGTTGTGATTTTTGGTGTTGTACGGAATACTTTTTCCTTCACTTCTGGGCTTCCGATCGGTGGTCAACCGTTCCTCGAACCGCTTAATCACTCGCGACACCGTGGAATTCGCGATTCCCAACGTTTTAGCGATGGAACGATGCGAGAGATCCTTGTTCTCGTGATGAATGCGCAAGATTTTATCACGCACAAGCTGTTCTTTCGACTCCATTTCCGCGAGTTTTGATCACAGGACTTTAAAACTTGCAGGATGTAAATAATGCACTATGAACTAAATCCACCCAAATTTTCATTAAATTCTACCCAACGGTTAAAAAGTTAGAGCAATTTCATAGTGTGGCAATTTCATCGTGGACACCCTTTATTTTTGGTTTCATCTTGTTCAAACCTTTCACCACGGTCGCTCTCTTCTAATAGAAATTAACGATTATTAGATTAGATAGATAAATGTGAACAAAGAATTATTGAAAAACTGTTTCTACCGAAATAAAAACATTAAAAAATAAAGTGCATTGCGTTGACTTGGTTTACTTGTTTCAACCACCAAAATTTACATGATTTATTCATGCTGTATTTTGTGCACTTTGCTTTGAGGCAAAGCCTTAAAGCACCTTTCTTAAATGTCAATATGGAGAATGAATGACAATTTCATTTTTTTTTTCTTAAAAAATTGCAATATCAATAATAGGTTTGCTACCATAACCTTAATGCCACTCTCAAGTCCATTCATACTGTTTTTCACTACGTCTCCCTAGCACCATCCTCGCAATGTTCCATTTCCTGTCCATTCAGAATTGAAACTGGGTGCTGGTGGGTTTGCGCAGATATTGCCAGAAATTCGCAACTGGGTATATAGGCTAGCCTAGTTTGCAATGCACACCCATACGAGTAAGGTCGTTTCGTCATCGATTGCTGCAGATGTGGTGCAGATGTCCGGCTGCAATTAAAGAAAATTATTTATTATTTTCGAAAAAATAAACCATTCTCTCAAGACTGGATGCTCAGTATTATTCATTCTCTCGTTCTCACTGCACATCATCGGACTAACTTTCAATCGCATGCAATTTAATTTGCACAATGATGCAATCATTTAACGATTTACTCTGGGACTGGGTTGCTATAGAAATAGTATCAATGGACGGCTATGAGGAGCACAAGAAGGACCAGATGAGCAAAACCATCAAATGCTGATGCCCCAGACAAAAGTAGGTTCGGGGTGGCGCCAGTTTGTCTCGCATTCGATAATAAATATGTATAGGGTGCCTGAAATAGCTTCTGCAGAAATCGATAACTTTCAATTTTAATATTTCCGCTGGAGATGTGTGGCAGTATGCAGCATTCTGCATGGCAGATTAATCATTACAACAGCTTCGTAACATTATAAGATTGAAGTTGAAATTGAAAGCAGAACTATATAATCAATTTACAAGCATGACATCATATTTGAACCAATTTTGATTGACATTGACTGACTACAGTAGATAAAAAAAAACTGGACATCAACATGCGAACCCTTTTTTTACAGGGATGACTATCGATAGACATTCATTGTTTTGATAGGCCGACGCCGACTTCGCAACTATATTTAAACCCTGGGCGTAGGTTGTTGCTCGAAGGAAAAAAAAAAACGTTTGATCCAGCTCTGATTTCACAACCGGCAGATGATTTAGAAATTTATGACTTCATTTTCGATTTTCGTTGCCATTGCTTGGTTAACACAAATACGACATAGGATCTCGTCACTATTTGCGTCAATCAGTTTCAAGATCAACATTTGTTTTATTTTGAATATGTGTCCAGCCAAGTCTTGCTAACACGAATGATATTTTTTTTTGTTTACTCAGGTTCGGCAATGATAATAATAAAAAAAAAAGTCAGAGCATTCGAGAAATTAATATTATTTTTTGAAGAACATTATTAGGAAATTTCATATTTTCACAGACCAGTTTCGAATATGGCCAACCTTTTTGAAGAGTTGGCAATTTATTTGAAGAGTAGCAGAACCATTGTTAACTTTAATAAGAGCTAATATTTCATCCAATGTATCAATGTCATGATGTACATTTGAAAATGTTTAACATAAAATAAAAATGAAAACGTGCTATGATTGTTAACTATACGGTAAGGTAGTTCAAAACAAAACTTTGAAATTCTACGTATCGTGCATATAAAATTTAGTGACATTCAAAACATGCACATCGGCATGAACACGGCGATGTTATTCATTGATTTTTTTTCTATTTTTAACCTCCAAATAAATAAATTAAATTTATCAAATCAAGGTTGGCAGTGGTTTGTTAAATATTTTCCATAGATTTCCACTACTTTACCCAATAGAAGAAAATTAAAGAAGAATTTAAAACAATAATAGGAGAGCTAACAATCTTCACTTTGCGGCAGATCCTCCAAAAGTGCCGTGAATATAGAGTCCCAACGCATCATCTCTTCATCGACTTCAAAGTCGCATATGATACAATTAACCGATATGAGCTATGGAAGATCATGGACGAGAACAGCTTTCCGGGGAAGCTGACCCGACTTATCAAGGCTACGATGGATGGAACCCAGTGCTCTGTGAGGATATCGGGTGGATTATCGGGTTCATTCGAATCCCGCAGGGGGCCTCGTCAAGGTGATGGTCTCTCTTGCCTCCTGTTCAACATTGCCCTTGAAGGTGTTATGCGACGAGCGGCGTTTAGCATGCGAGGCATGATTTTCAACAGATCCGGCCAATTTATCTGCTTTGCCGATGACGTGGATATTGTCGGCAGAACATTTGAGGCGGCGGCAGAGCAGTACACCAGACTGAAGCGAGAAGCAGAGAAGATTGGGTTGAAGATAAATACGTCCAAAACGAAGTACACACTGGCAGGCGGAACCGAGCACGACAGGACCCGACTGGGCAGCAGTGTAACGATCGACGGCGATGAGTTCGAGGTAGTCGATGAATTTGTCTATCTCGGCTCACTGGTTACTGCGGACAACGATAACAGCCGTGAGATCCGGAGGCGGATTATCAGTGGAAGTCGTGCCTACTATGGGCTCCTCAAGCAAATACGGTCAAACAGACTTAGCTCCCGTACGAAGTGCATCCTGTACAAAACGCTAATAAGACCGGTTGTTCTCTACGGGGATGAGACGTGGACAATGCTTGAAGATGACCTGCGAGCAATCGGAGTTTTTGAGCGACGGGTGTTAAGAATCATCTTTGGTGGAGTACAGGAGGACGGACTATGGAGGCGAAGGATGAACCATGAGCTCGGCGAACCCAGTATTCATAAGGTGGCAAAAGCTGGAAGGATACGCTGGGCAGGACTTGTTGCGAGAATGCCGGGCAATGCCGGTTCGACGGGAATCCGGTTGGTACAAGGCGACGTGGGGCGCAACGAGCAAGAGCGTAGCCTTTAATGAAATTGGAGGGAATTTTGCAATGGGATCAGAAACTTGAATATGTAGATCATGTAATCTTGCGCGTCAACCTAAGAGATTCCTTTGCCGAGCAAGATAAGTACAAAGCGGTTGTGGATTGGGGGAGATCTGGTTATTTGTTGAGCTTGTTGTGGCCCTTCAGTTTGTCTAGTAGCTGCTTGTCCGGATGCTGAATGATGAGCGCCTGAGTCGGTTTCTATGTCGGAACAGCTGGCTTTTTCCTTGGCCAGAACTTTCTTGTTTTGCTTCTTGTCCTTCTTCGTTTCCTTTCGAAATTGTCGATCCTGCAGACGAAGCATTTCGCAATGGTGTATTCCTTAAATAGCATTCAGTATAACATTTTCTTTAAAATTGCAATGGTGTATTCCTGAAACTGTTGCATATGTGACGTCCCTTACTTACATTTGAAATCTGTAATAGGAAAATACTGTGAATCTAGTAAATTTACTCTGCAATACTAAGTTATAAGACATCACCTAATATTTTCATTTTTTTCGATACTTTAATGTTTGAAATCAATAGTTTTTAATATTATAGTGTAGTGAGGTCTTCAAATGGTGAGTTGACAACTTCGAAGGAGGGTGCGACCGACCTCTCGTCCTCACAAGTTCATACCTCACGCCTCCACGAGTCATATGATCACAAAAGATTGCCAGCTGAAACATGGAGACGCTGGTTGGCGTAGCCTGGGCAATGTTGTCAAGTTGACAATAGCGAAGTGAGGGGGTGCGACTGAAGAACGCGTACCTGTAAATCATATCCTACTATTTTCCATTCTCATTTAATTCATAATTTCAGCACGCTTTGGAATCATCTTTGCATTCTCAAAGATTCTCAGGCATCTCAAGATCTTGGAGCCACATAACAAGCATCAGAGGCTCAATCTGTTTTTCAGCATTCCAGTATAACATTTACTTTAAAATTGCACTTCTGAACTTCAACTACTATGTTCATAAAAGACGGGACATGCGCTTATAGGCAGTTTAATTTTAGCTTTGATGATTGAAGTGATCTGCTCTGTTTTTAGTTTTTTCAGGGACTGTTGAAATGTTGATACGTACCTAATTTATGATTTCAGTGATCAACCAGTGGATGTCGGATATATTTTTTACAGACATATGTTGGGTTCTCTGACTATTATTGTGAATACAAATACTAATCTTACTGCAACGGCTGAAGTGTTTCGATGAGAGGCTGATTCGCTAAGTAAGCTAAGTCACCTATTTCAATTTTAGCTAAGTTCAACTTTTTAGCTGTCGTTCTCACATTATTGTTACTAAATAGTTATTTAGGTAATTCATTCATAATAAAATTAAAATCAGTGTAGAGCCTAAAGGGCGATACGGTCAAAATTTGGTCAATATCAACTTGACGTATTTCTTTCAATTTTGCATTTAAAAAACCTGAACACCCCTCATTTTGAAGGTGTGTGTGTGTAGAATGTTGCTCCTATTTTGATTTTGGAATTCACTCTTCAGTTGTCAAAATGCCGTCCAAGCAAGAAGAGCAGCGTATCAAAATTTTGCTCGCGCATCGCGAAAATCCGAGCTACTCGCACGCAAAGTTGGCAAATTCGCTAAAAGTTGCCAAATCAACCGTTACAAATGTAATTAAAGTGTTTGGGGAACGTTTGTCGACAGCCAGGAAGTCTGGATCGGGGGGAAATCGAAAACCGGAAGCCGCTGAGACGACAAAGAGAGTTGCCGGTAGTTCCAAGCGAAACCCTAACCTATCTCTCCGAGATGCCGCAAATGAGCTGGGTGTATCGTCTACAACTGTGCATCGAGCCAAAAAACGAGCCGGACTATCGACTTACAAGAAGGTAGTGACTCCAAATCGCGAAAATACGACGGCCAAAGCGCGATCCCGGAGGCTGTACACGACGATGCTGACGAAGTTTGACTGCGTGGTAATGGACGACGAAACCTACGTCAAAGCCGACTACAAGCAGCTTCCGGGACAGGAGTTTTATACGGCAAAAGGAAGGGGAAAGGTAGCAGATATTTTCAAGCACACGAAACTGTCAAAGTTCGCAAAGAAATATCTGGTTTGGCAAGCCATCTGTACCTGTGGCTTGAAAAGCAGCATTTTCATAGCTTCCGGGACTGTCAACCAAGAAATTTACGTGAAAGAGTGTTTGAATAAACGTCTGCTGCCTTTCCTGAAGAAACACGGTTGTTCCGTACTGTTTTGGCCGGATTTGGCATCTTGCCATTACGGTAAAAAGGCCATGGAGTGGTACGCCGCCAACAACGTGCAGGTGGTTCCCAAGGACAAGAACCCTCCCAACACGCCAGGGCCCCGCCCAATTGGGAATTTTGGGGTGTTGGGCAGGGGGAACCAAAAAAGACCAAAAAAACCGGCGAGGGGGGGGAGGTGTTGGGGGAAAAGGGGGTTTTGGGGGGGGAGGGGGGGGGAAAGGGGGGGTGTAAAATATCGGGGGGGGGGGGTAAAGGGTAGGGCGGGGAATTGGGTTTGTGGAAAAGGGGAAATATATGTGTATTTTTTTTGTTTTTTTTTTTATTTTTATTTTTAAAAAAATTTTTTTTTTTTTTTTTTTTAATAATTTATTTTTTTTTTTTTTTTGTTTTTTTTTTTTTAATTATTTTTTGTTTTTTTATTTTTTATATATAATATTTAAAAAAGCACAGTGGTCGGAAAAGCCTTTTTTCACGGCGAAATTAATAACTTCTAAAGGTTACGTTTCCGAGTCATGGTGTCTTCTACAAAGTTGTATTTAAAAACATGTCCATCTTGTGGTGATCTTTTCGTAGTTCCAAACTTTACCGCTAGGGCGGCGCTGTTACTAACTTTTTAACAAAGCACAATAGAACGGTGATGTCAAACACAAGTTTGTAGGGCATACAATTTCAAGCAACTTTGCTGAAGACATCATTTTTCTAGCTCTTTATTTGACCATGATAGAACTAATTTTCTGCTTTAACTCAGGGTGTCTCTAAAAAAATGAGTTTTTTTATTCTCACTTTTTTGTTTCTCATTTTAAGAAAAGGTAATGTCGAAACTAAATATAGAGAACATTACTACACTGGCGATAAGAATCCCAGAGGATCGTACAACTTGGCAATCTCGGACAAAATCATTCTATTTGTGTTCGACTCGGAATCAGCATAAAAATGTGGCGACTTTATCGAAAACAAAAATTCATCACCCTGAGGATCCCACAGGATACCAAGCACTTTAATCACATTGTTTACACCTTGCTCTTCTAGAATCTTCTTTTCTTCACGTTCACTTTCTGGGATGTGTTCCAACAATTGCTCGGAGTTTGAGCACCACTTATGGATGGGTAGTCCAGCACTAGCGAGCAACTCTTTCACCTGCTGTTGTCGCTCAATAGCTGCTTCCAACGTATCATCTCCAGACAAAACATCATCCACGTAAAAATCTTCTTTCACAGTACTCGCTCCCAATGGATACTGTGGCTCGCCATCTTCAGCCAATTGCATTAAGCAACGAGTAGCAAGAAAAGGTGCACTTGCTATGTCACGGTGGTTAGTTCATACACTTTTAACGGCTCTTCTGGGCTCTCCCTCCAAAAAATTCTCTGAAGGCACAGATGAATCATAGCAACCAAGATTTGTCGATACATCTTACCGATGTCAGCCGTGAATGCATACTTGTGCTTACGAAATCTTAAAACAATATCAAGAATATTGGACTGACCAGTACCACTTACCTTGAGGACATCGTTAAACGAAACACTGTTCTGCGACGGCTTAGCAGAAGCATCAAAGACAACTCGACACTTTGTTGATGAGTTATCAGGACGAATGACAGCATGATGTGGTATGTAGCACTTTAGAATGATTGGAGGATCTCTACTTTCATCGATCTGTTTGCAGTGGCCTAGACGTTCGTACTCTCTGATGAACTGTACGTACTGCTCACGTAGACACGGATCTCGAAGCAAGCGCTGTTCGAGGAGATAGAATCGCTTCAAAGCGAGCGATCGGCAATCACTTAGCTGGTTAACGTTTTCTTTCAGCGGAGATGCACAACAAATCTTCCTTCTTCGTTGCGCTCGTGGGTGGACCGGAAATGCTTCTCACATTCATCTGCTTCAGTCGATACGGGTTCTTGCTCGGGCACTTCTTCGGTGTGTCCAAAACGCTGGACAGCATCATACACGTCTTCGACGGTGGCCGTGTGGGAATAGGATGGACCTTGATTACAAGTTTCTTGGTATTCTCCAGTAAACACCCAACCAAGATACGTCTCTCGCAACTCTGGAAGATGTTCTGCTAGTTGTTACTGACCAGACTTGAGTAGCTTGAAAAACAAACCGTTGCCAATCAACATATCGACTTCTTGAGGAGAGTTGAAATGGGGATCCGCTAGCTGGAAACCGGAAGGAATACAGCAATCACTCACATCTCTCTCGGTGTGCGGGATAGCACCAGTTTCTGAGGGGGTAAAAATGCCCTCTCCCGCTGTGGGGTGTTGTCTCCGTGGTGTGTATTTTTGGCGGGGTTTTTTTGGTTGTTGTTGTTGGGGTTGTTTTGGGCCGGTTTTTTTCCTTTCGGTGGGAAATTTTTTGGGGGGTGGAATAGACAACCTTTTTAGTACTATAATTTTTGTGTGGCTTGTGCTAACGTAAGAACTTATTACACTCGAGAGACGCGACGCGAGAAAGGACACAACACTTATTGTTCTTACAAAACGTAAAAAGGGGTTTAAATTTACCTTTTTTAGTCGACCGGTTTCGGGCTAGATGTTGCCCATCTACAGGACATCGGACATCGTCCTGTAGATGGGCAACATCTAGCCCGAAACCGGTCGACTAAAAAAGGTAAATTTAAACCCCTTTTTACGTTTTGTAAGAACAATAAGTGTTGTGTCCTGTCTCGCGTCGCGTCTCTCGAGTGTAATAAGGTTCACTTGGGACCCACAATCTAGAAGAATTCGACAAAAATGAGGCTTACCTTGGCGATCAAAAATGTTTACCACTGCTGTTAGCAGGAGTACTTCTTGGTCTGTGCGGCTTGAACTGAGCAGGTCTATGTAACGGCACTTATAGAAGCACTGGATGGGCCAGCTTGTGCTTTGGAGCTCCCTGGCTTTGGTGTAGGAACCGATTCGGACACTTCTTTCTTCCTGCTTTCGGCGTGTTTTGGTTTGAATCTGTCATCATCATGGAGTTGAGAGTGGTGACGCTGACGACACTTCATACACTTTCTGTCTGATGGACAGTCGCGCAATCGATGACCTTTCATAAGGCAATTAAAACACATACCCAAAGAACGAACCTTCTCTACTCGTTGGGACACACTCAAACTTTTCAGCAATTCACACTGAAAATTCTTATGGGACTCACCACAAAAATCACATACTTGACTTGAGATACCGCCGCTGTTGCTTGAAACAGCTAGGATCTTCGAGTTTAACTTCGGCTGCATTTGAGCTTTCACGTTCTGTTGTTGTACACGAGGAGGTTGCATATTGATTGGATGCTTCACAGTTTTCCAGAATATCACACTGCTGCTTCAAAAATGCTATCATAGCGTCGTACTTTGGCAACTTTCCGCGAACGATGGTCGCTTCCCACTGCTTCCTTGTGACCGAATCTAATGCTGATGCTAGTAAGTGGATGACAATTACCTCCGACATACCAACAAGATCTTGCTCCAAGTAGCGTAGACTTTCGATATGGCGGGTGCATTCATCAACCAGCTGACGTAGCTCACGATAAGATTCTTTGGTCATTTTTCTCAACGATAGCAGACCACGGATGTGGGTGTTGATGATGACTCGACGGTTTTCGTACCGCTCTGTAAGAATTTCCCATGCGTGCGCATAGGTATTCTCGTTCATCGTCTTCGCGTCGAGAATTCCTGCTGCTGCACCAACGAGAGCTTTATCCAAATGGTACAGCTTTATGGCGTTGGTATCGTTCGAGTTGGCCATGATGTCAAGGAACATCGCTTTGAATTTCGGCAAATTTTCGTAGTGTCCATCGAAAGTTGGAATTGGCGCTTTCAATGGCTGTTGATGCACGATCACTTGTGGATTAACTAACGAGTTCGTTGATTGCATTTCCATTTTCGTAGCATCCATGTGCATTTCCTCCACGTACGCTGACACCTCATGGTATACGTTTTCAAAGACTGCATACGCTTCATCGTGCTCATCGAACTCATCTTCGGATAGCATTCCAGCCAGCTTGTTGTGGAACTCATTAAACTCCGTGTACGCGGCATCGATATTCTTCGCATACACTTTTAGTTTCGCAATCGACACTGGCACACTGCGATCATTTATGATTTCACGGATTCGCTTCACCTTTTCCACCGCTTTAGCACGCTGCCGACTCAAAACACTAATTTTCTTGTCCGTTGCCTCTGTAACACGGGCCGGACGCCTCTCTGTGTCCTCAAATCCCAGAAAATCTTCTTCTTCTTCTTCAGTCATCACAGTGACCAACCTTTTCGCAGGTGACTTTAGTGGGGTATGCTCGATCGGCATTTTGAATCACTTTGGCGTCTTTGCAATTATCTTATTGGAATATGAATTCCACTTGTTCTTTTTCTTAAATACACTTTTTCACCACAGAACAGTAAGTTAGGAGGAATCTTCTTATTCGCACCAGAATCCGCTTTATCCGGTTCGAAGGACCGATGTTCCGTCCGGGGGAACGAGCGAAGTGGACTGTAACACTTCTTCGGGAGTAGGCCAAAGCTAGAGGATAAGGATCCTCGCTGGGTGCTTCGCCTTCGGTGGACACTCCGCCAGTGGAGTGGAAACACGAGCTAGAGTAGTTCGGACTACCCGTTGGATACTCGGTTTTCTTGAAGCCGTGTCACTTTACGACTCCTGAACTTAACACTTAAGACTTGGGACTGTTGCTGAGAATGAATTAGGTAAAATTTTACTATTGAACACTATTTATTTAGAACTTTTACTCTTGCGTCTACACACGTTGGAATCTGATTTCGTTATGATCTTATGGACTGTAAACGGACTGTACGTTTGGTTGCCTTCACACACCAGGTACCATTTTTATTGCGTGCTTTGCTTGCACATAGCCTGGAGTATAAAAAGGGTTGGAGCTAAATGGCCTTCAATATTACTTGCGTATGTATTTGGTGTATTGTTTCAACTGCACCAGGAATACATAACAGGTAGCAAAGCAAAGGAAGATACAAACAAATGTACAAGCCTAGCATGACTTCTTCCGGTACGGAACAATATCCTTTCACTATATTTTACATACTATTCTATATGAAATTGCATACTGATTTTACATTTTCATCATAATCATTACCTGTTTTTTCATTACTCGGATTTTCATCATTTATTTAAATATTATTTTATTATTCTTACCTCGGAGCGTATGGTACGGTTTGTCCACGCATGCTTCTTCCCCTGTAGATTCGACATCGCAGCAAGCTCTGCCCACGAACGGTTGTATTTTCAAGAGCTGTCACGTTTTTTTTCTGCAGTTTTTGTTTTTCTCGGTTGTGGTTTTTATGTTCAAGAATATTTAGTGACGGTACAGGTTTTTACATTAATTCAAAAGGCCTGAGCAGAAACATGGAAGAGTATTTGCAGAGAAAATTGGAATTCGAAGTGCGAGTGGTGTCAGTTCGCGGAAAAACAATCAAAATTCGTCAGAACCGCTGGTGACTGCCGGGTGTAGTACTTTTTTCCAGAGCGCGGGACCATCGGCCGCAAATCGATTGCGCAGAGTGCGAGAAATCTGAAATTCCAGAAAGTCTCCAGGAAGTCCAGAAGATCGAGTGTGTTGAGGGAAAGCCCGCTGGACAGCAGGGACACCGCGCTTGTGTGCTTGAAACTAGAGGAGCTTAATTGTGTTTTCGGGATCTTGTTTGAAGTGCAGCAAATTAGCCAAAAGTGTAGTGGATTGTAGAGCAAGTGAAAAATGTTAAAATCGAACCTGTTACCTGCTTGAAAAGTGAATAGAAAAAGAAAATAGAAAGGAAAATTGTGGATTTTTTTCGTCATGTGACAAACCGTTCCAGCACATTAGATGGAATAGTTTCGTCCCGGCTAAAGTTGGAGTCTATAGAGGAAAGATGGGTGTTCGAAAGATATTAATTTCTGCAGAAGACGAGTCGTTAAAATCTCCCATTTTCTACAAGCTTCGGATAATAATTGGGTGAGATCCTACCATTATATCATATATTTGTATATGTGAATGTATATATGCAAGTAGCCATATATGTGTATATGTATATGTTTGTGTGTATGTGTGTTTGTGTATGAATATGTGTGTATTTAGGTGTATATTTGTGCGATAGTGAAATCATTGGGTATAGGACCAGGTCTCCTCCGGTCGGTGCGGAAAAGATGAGCTAGGAGATCGGTAGAAGTATGGCGTTGCCGGATGGCATGTGGTGCTTCTATTAATTATTATTATTATTATTAATTTATTCGTCAACAGATAAAGGTGTTTATCCCAATGACAACTAGATAACACTAAATTACATACAATAACTGACACATACATCTTCGGAAACAACGCTTTTAAACATCACGGGATACATTGGGGTTAAACACGTTATAGCAGCTGTTGAAAACGCGACACATCTTCCAGTCGTGTTTGCCGTAGTTGGTCCTTGTGTGCCGGTTTATAAAGAAAGAATGTAAACGTAGGTTTCGTCGTCGAGTGTTGATGTCAAAGAAAGTAGGGTGGAACAGTCGATGTTTCCCTGAAGGAGGTCACCAACGAAACACGTTCTGGCCACCATACGCCTCCCTTCCAACAATTCCAGGCTGATGAGCTGCTTGCCAACGCGAGGGTCTTGCCAACGAAGATGTCGCAAAGCAAAAGCGTTTTCGGCCAAAAGAGACAGCCGAGCATTTGGATACATTTAAGGACATTCTGTTGATCCGGCACCAGTCGTCGAACACTTGTAGTTCCTGCTGAAGAAAATCGGCGTCTTCTGGACATTTTATGACGTAGTACAGCTTTAGGTCGTCCGCGTAGGATAATTTCAGGCATCTGAGGACCAAGTTCACGTCGTTCATATATAACAGGAAAAGGAAGGGACCAAGTTGGCAACGGCTTTAATTTCATTAAATTCTCCAATCGTTATTTTGGCTGGATTATCATAGCAAGCTATGACTGTGCTCCTTTAAACAAGGAGCAGCATGACTAGCATTAAAGTCTAGTTTAGTTTTCCAGCATTTTAGCATAGCGTTGGAATTGTACTTCTGATCTTCAACTACTGATTCCATGGAGGACTGACATGCGCATATAAGTAGTGCGGGATTAAATTTGAATTTTTTTGCTTTTGTGATATTGTGATTACATTTTCCATTTGATTCAGAAATCTTCAAGCTGAGCCCTTAATCACTCAAATTGTTATCTTTGAATAGTTACATTTCTGTATCAGGAGGACTTTTGAAAACGTGTCTTGTGGAATAGTTTGATGCAAAGAAACTAAACAACACATCGTAATTTTAAATATACTATTTTTATAAGATGTATAATTTCAGATGATGTATAATTTATTTTTAAATAATTTTCAATTTTTTTTTCTCGTGTCTATGATACATTGTCTACACTTTTAGGTTCATAATGGATACGCAAAAGATTGCAGCAGCGAAATAATCTTATAAAATTTTTGTTATTGTCATTATACATTATAATATCCCTTCACTATATTTTATATACTATCCTGTATGACATTGCATATTGATTTATCATTTTTATCATTTTTATCATTACTCCGATTTTCATGATTTAATTTAATATTATTTTATCATATTTACCTCGGAGCGTATGGTACGGTATGTCCACGCATCCTTCCTCCCCTGTAGATTCACAAAATGCGTTGTGGTTCAAATCTAATTGTTTGAATACAACTCATTTTCCAGAATCATCTTTTGCGGTATATGCAACGCAGTAGGCTCGGCCGCTTTGACACTTGTATCATGTCTTTGACATGCTGCAAGGATCAATATTGACAACAAAATAATTGGGCGTCATCTAACCCTATTATTTCCAGGATGCTTTCTCGTACTGGCTGCGTTTGTATTAGATTAGATTAGATTAGATGTAGATGCCTCATTAGGTAGCGATCTTCCGCGAATTCATTCATGGTTATCATAAAGTCAAATAACTGACGTATCTGTTTAACAATCTTGGAACCAGTGACGGTTCATCTCGTTATGAGTAATTGGAAGCGGGTAAATATTTGGCTTATGGAACGATTCACAGTTTTTTTTTTGCCATGGATTGTTTGTCAGTTGACACATTCGGTCCAGAATGTTAGTTTTGCCATACATGACAAATAATCGGAAAAATCGTGACTCAATTATTTAGTTCAATTGATACACTAACTTATATCGATCACGTGTTTGATTTTGAGCTAGAAATTTCCCTTCTCAATGACAGGTACTTTGCTTTTACAAGTGAAGTGTGTTGATTTTCATGGTATCCATATCGTTACGTAAAATAACCACGTGCGTGAACAACTACACTGTTTCCGACATATCACCTATATATGTATATATTTACGTTACAGCTGCTCATACGAATGACTGCATGATGTAACTAAGTACCAAGCACCACTTTTTTGGTAAACAATTGTGGCATTCTATTTGTAGGCGTTCAGGTCTTTAATTACATTATCTAGAATAAAGCATACTCTTCATCTAACAAATAAGATAACAAATTATCACAGGGCAGCGAATTTTGTCGCGATACTGTTTGAAATGATAACAACGCGTGCAACTATTGCGCGGCCGCATACCGACTCGAGTGTCGTGGGTTTGTGCGTATCGAAATATTGTCAACTATCGTTGACCCTGATTCGAATAGAGAAGCGTATCTGAACGCTTCGTGAATTGTACCTCAGTGCGACACATATGGTGAACTTCAGACAACGGAAGCATTCACCAAATGAATGAAATGTGGCATAGTTTGCATTGTGTGTACAACAGAGGCGAAATTCGATATGTTTTCACTGGCGTTTATTTATCTTTCCTTCCTACTCACAGCAGGCTAGCGAAAAAAAAAACAAATCTGAACGGTACATTTGATGATCGCTTGTGATTTGATTAATCATATAACATGGATGGATGTATAGATTGAATTCTGTGATTGCTGCGTTCGAGTATATTTTATCATTGAATCAGCTGGGTCGCCTTCTTTGTGAAAGGTTTGAACGAAATCCACAGGCTTTCAACTACCGACATTGAATGCAGGCGCCTGGGAGATATTGACATGTCATATTTAATTGAAATAGATTTAGGTGAAGGTTAAAGTTCCTAGAATGATGGCTGTCAAGAAGGATTCACGTCATTCCGACCGTATTTATGTAATAGAAAAAATTTACTTGGGTTCACTATCATCTGTATTGCATCGCGAAGTGAAAATTATCCATCATTTCCGTAGAAATGTTCGACAAACTACCAAAAATGTGCTCACCCAAGAGAAATGCTTGATTGTTTGGAGTTTTATGCAAACATGACATTGCACCAGCAGCAGCAGCAGCAGTAGCGCTAACAATGAAATGACTCATCGAGATTTGCAGCGTTTGCAAACACAACGCAAAGGCCAAGTGCAACTCTGCCAGGGTTCCAGCATAAATCTTCGCCATAAAGCTGTCACGGCTGGCTTAGGCGTACTATACACTATACTTCTGCAAGCATATGTGTGATCCAATGTGAAGAGGACACTGTTCGATACAAAAAAATGTTTCTGCGTTGGGTATGCTTCTTCTACTTCTACCTTGCTTTCATATATTTGGAGTAAGCTGCTGGCTGTGAGATATATACGTATATTCGAGTATAATATTTATATATTTATCTACGCAATTAAGAAAAACAAACGGATCTGAATCGGTTGTATGGGAACGTTTTTTATGAATTCCAAGCATGACACATTTTTGGAGTCAGGGTTTCATTAGTCAGCAAGTGAGCGACCAATTTTCTGCAATTAGTACAAATAATCCAACATTTTTTATGCATATTGATTAGATGGAATCAAAACAAATCACGTTTAAAAATGCAACAGCTTGGATAGTGACCTATAGTTACACTGAAAATATTTTTTTCGTAAATTTGCTCAAACTCGTTTCGTAAACGCAGTTTTCGTTTAATGGACATATGTTCCGTACAGCAACAATCAAATGGCTGGTCATCAGCGAAATGCTTGCTTTACACCTTATTACAATGCACGAAATGAATGCACCAGCGAGACCTATATTTCTTTCCTTTTTTCAACAAAATTATCGTAGTTCTTTGTACTGTTACAAAGTACTGTACAATGTACAATGTTGCATATTACAAATGCATCGTTCTTTTGACAGCACGTGCTGCATTGCATATGAAACCAGTTCCATAAATGGTACAAATCGATTTCGTTGCTGAAAACAACGAATAGATTGGTGAGATAAATGAACGATTTATTTGTATAAAATAAACTTCATTTTCCAAAAACTGTCAAATGAATCCGGTAATGTCTTAAAATTTCCTTATTCTATTTTTTTTTTTTTTTTTTTTTTTTTTTTTTTTTTTTTTTTTTTTTTTTTTTCTCCACATTTCTCATTTAATCGAAGAAATACGATCCCATAATTCTCCACCTTATTTTCGCAAAACACTTTGTTTTTTTAGGGAACTAATGCCGCCATATCCACCCATTTCCTCCCAAGAGCCATGAAACGACCCTTAGGTCCAAAAAGTCTAGGGCAAGATAAACAGCCCCAAACAAAAGAATTTCTAACATGTGGCGGCCATTATAGAACTCTGAGATGTTTCACCTTAAGGTCGACATGGCTAACGGGACAGGTTTAGGATTTTTGAATGATTTGTACAGGAATATCTCAATATAAGACAATTTTCACCTCGATATACAAATATAAGATATCTTGATATAAGATCATTTCGATTATGGGTCATTTGTTCAACATAATTCGATATTAAATCATTTGTGTTGTATCGAGACAAAAGGAATTAACAGATCCACATTTTTTTTCAAATATATATTTTAGATAAATCCCAGAACATTCCAAATGAACAATGCCCTAATAAAGTTATCGCTGTAACGTAATTTCTTCGAAATGAGAAAAAATAAGATCTAACCTGACTATTTTTGTATGGAAGTGAGTGAGTACACTGAAAATAAAATTTCTTCTTCTAAGCGTTTCAAGCTTATTGCTCAACTTAGTCTTCTAAATGCACTTCCACAGTTATTAATTAAGATCTTTCGATGCCAAGTACCATTTTTGCATTAGTATTATTATGTGGCAAGTACAATCATACTGTATAGACCAGGGGGTTGAGAAATTTTCCTCAACGAAAAATTCATAGACCAGACCGGGAATCGAACCCAGCCACCTCCAGCATGTGTGTTGCTTTGTAGCCGCGCCTTTACCGACTGAGCTAAGAGAGGACCCCCAGTCCGAATTCTAAACAATTTTAAATTTACTACACTACGTTAGTAACCAATTGGCGAGAAACGGACCTGCCAAGGTTTGTTTAGTAACAGATTGAGCAGAACATGGGCATGATTGATCGCCCGAAGTTGCTTCTCCGTTATTTCCAGATCAGCTGTTATCACACAGAGAATCAACATATGGGATGGGACTTGGGACTTGATTCCAAACTAAGGCAATACTGGCGCTGGCCTCGCCCGAATGCAGTTTGAATAAGGAAAAGGGTAGGGATGTGTTGACGTGATACTCGCTTTAGTGGTAACAGAGAACATCTCTGCACTTCCACGAGGGAAATCCCTGGGATGTTGGATAACAGAGTTGGGTGGCGCGGGTTCATTTTGGTTAACGGTGAGCCAAATTCACGCAACTTCTAATAAATTATTTAGGTATTAGTACCGATTTCCGACGTGAATCGATTTATACCCACGGTAAGGATGCTATTAGGGCTACTCACAAAGGGTGATGGTGGTTTTTTATTTAGAAAACAAGGTGCTTTATATTAACCCCTGAGAGTAAATTTAGATCGATTTATACCAACAGTAATGATGCTTGATTGTTGACAAGTTGGCACGGCGAGTATAGCGAACCAATAGTATGGATCACACCCAGCAACCCACCACATCTCACCAGAAAGCAGCTTTGTATTTTTTTTCCTCACTCGATCACTCGCGCCACCGAACAATAGGGAACCGAAACAATAGATAACGTGCTATACCCGATAACAAAATAGTGCGCAACAAAGCATAGACATAACCATTCACAGCCGATGCTCGAAGCAGACTCTTTTTTTTGGTATACTTTCAATTTGTACAACTACATTCTACTAACTATTTGACTACTAAAACTAATATCTGCATAAAACAAGCTGAACGTTTTGAAGAGCAATCTGTTATAAAGGGTGTTTCGATCAAAATTTGGTCGACTTAAACTTGACGCATTTCCTTTCATCGGGCAATTTTACACACCCCTCATTTTGAAGATGTGTGCGTGTAGCATCATGCTTCTATTTTGATTTTGAGATTAGCACTTCAGTTATCAAAATGTCGTCAGAGAGAAGAGAAGCAACGCATCGAAATTTTGCGCGTGCATGGCCCCGAAAAAGGAAATCCAAACTACTCTCACGCCAAGTTGGCCAGGAAAGCTGGATCGAGTAGAATCTTAAGCCGGAGGCCACAGCAACGACAAAAAAAGTTGCCCGCTGTTTCAAGCGGACCCCCAACTTCTCCGTCCGAGATAAAGCTAAAAAACGGGCAGGACTGTCGTCTTACAAGAAAGTGGTGACTCCAAATCGCGGCGATAAACAAACGAAAGTTGTATACGACGATGCTGACGAAGTTTGATTGCGTGGTACAGGACGATGAAACTTACGTCAAGGCAGACTTTAAACAGCTTCCTGGACAGGAATTTTATACGGCAACCGGACGGGGGAAAGGTGGCAGATATTTTCAAG